>JAKCPI010000931.1:0-59437 GCA_023213315.1 Euborellia annulipes
CATTTTAAAAATTAGACGCCGATTTTACAATTAAGTTGTTATCTATTTTTAATATAAAGAAAAAAATTAAATATAAAATTTCAAATTTATAATTTCAAAAGAAAGGAAAGGATAAAACCTCCTTCCCTGATAGATGGCAGTATTGAAATTCAACCTATAAATGGTAATCATATTAATATTATATTAAATTAACTTCTTGAACAATCTTAAATATAAGAAAAATCAAAATTTACTAAAACTCAAACTAATAATGCTGTTTTCAAAATATTTTAATTAATACATTAAATAAATTTTATTTTACACTTTTTAGTCAAACAACACGTGGGTAATGAAATGACTAAGTTCATTTGTATAACTAATGTAGTGTTAGTGAAGTTGAGTTAAGATCATACTTCACAGGATCATTTTCACAGTATATCTTCACTATCTGGATATAAAATCTGATAGTTAAATTAGACCATGATGATGAGTCATAGTCTTTTATTCTGAGCGTGAGGCCTTCATGATGGGAACTTTAAAAATTTCCCTCATGAAAACGATGATCGTTCATCAGGTATTTAAATAAATACTTGAAAGGAATAAAAGACTTTCTGAATGATTTTTACATTATATTTAAATGAATAGTCGAGTAAACTGCCAAAATATTTTTTAAATATGAGTTGGTTATATATTTAGACATAGGTGATACTGTATCAATCTGATATTTTGTATCAGGTAGGAAAAAGTAACAGGTACATAATGGGTACGAGCAAAAAATATCAGGTATTTAAATACCCAAAGTAAAAATCAGATAACTTATTTATTAAAAAAAAAAATATATATTTTTTTCATTTCTGCTCTATTTTCTTAAAAAATTAGAAGAAAAAGAGAAATAATGTATAAGTAATAATTAGATTTGTATTTAATTATTATAGGGCCCTGAAATGAGAAAAAGTAGAGTAAAAAGTAACAAAAATAAGTTCGGAATGACGTTCGAAGAAGAGCGCCCAGACCCCAGCCGAAATGGCCCTGTCCAGGAGAGGAAGAGACGGGGCGGGGCGTCGCGAGTTGAGGGTTGCAAGAGAGAAGGAAGAAGAGAGCAGGCGCAACGGAAAACTGTATCGGGTAAGGAACGAGAAGCTCTAAAGAAAATGAAAAAAGCAGAAGTATTTGATCAATGCGCAAGCGCGAGATATCAGGTACGAGTGAGAAAGGAATACGCGTCCTGTTCAGGTCAAGTCCGAAGTATGCCCGGAAGTTGTTGATACTCATATAACAGATACAAAAAAAGTATATATTTATTTGCTCAGTATTCGTTCTCACTCGAACCTGATATCTCGCTCGCGCTTGCGCATTGATCAAATACTTGCTTTTCACTTTAGAGCTTCGTTCTCCCTTACCCGATACAGTTTTCGTGGACGCCTGCTCTCTCTTTCCTTCTCTCTCGCAACCCTCAACTCGCGACGTGGCCCTTCCCGTCTCTTCTCTCCTGACAGGGCTATTTCATGCTAGCTCTGGCGGCTTTTCGAACGTCATTCCGAATCATTTTTTTACATTTTTTCTCTACTTTTCTCACTAGGCCCTATAATAATTAAATACAAATCTAATTATTACTTATACATTATTTCTCTTTTCTTCACTTTAAGAAATAGAGCAGAAATGAAAAAAATATATATTTTTTTTTAATAAATAAGTTATCTGATTTTTTACTTTGAAACTATTTTTTTTTTATATATAAAAACATTAATTAAAAAAATAAAAATATATGTAACTGTGAATTGAAATACATAATGAATAGAATTAAAATTAAATTTCGTTCGCCGGCACAGAAATTTGTTAATTATTTTTCTAATGCAGTATATAAATTGACATTTTAAATTTGGAGACATGTCAGTTCACTCAGTTTTGGAAAACTCTTTAGTAATGAATAATTATGAGTTTGTTCTCAACACAAGAATAAATGGGGTAGAAAACATTTGAAAAAATGTTAGACACGTTGTTATTGACTTGAATTATTGTAAAGTTAGCGTTGCTGGGTGAAATTTGTTTCCGTACAAAAGTATCAGGTAAAAATATCGGGTCAGAGCAAGTACCTGTAACAGCTGGTACCTGGTACAGCAAAATCGAGTAATGACCCATGTCTACATATATATATATTTTTGCAAAAATTTTCTATTATATAAATATAATAGCTATATCTATATATATAGACATGTTTAAAAAAAAAAACTCTTATTTTATATTAATAATTTTGAAAATTGTCCATCTTTCTATTACATGATATTCCTTTTCGTTTATTTCTTCTATATGATCTATAGCAGTGGTTCCCAACCTTTTTTGACCCATCGCCCCTTTCTGGAGGTTGACTAACACCTATCGCCCCCCCCCCTTTACATTTTCATTGTATGCCTAATTTTAATTTGAAGTAAAGTGTAAATAATAAAGCAGTTTTATTATTTTAAACAATTTTATTACCGTAGGCCTATATACAGGGCCACAGACAGACTTGACCGGCCCCGGGGCTACTTAGTAATAAGCCCCCCTCCCAAAAAAAAAAAAAAAAAAAAAACTTAAAGTTTTTTTTAGTATGTAAAAGGCTATTGTGGCCTTCATGCCAACACTTTTTTACACAGTTTTTGACACCCAACTTTTGAAATAGTTATACATAGCTTACAACATGGGCGTACCCAGCGAGGGGCAGGGGGGCAGCTGCCCCCCCCTAGAAGCAACAAAAAAAAAAATTAAATGTTTATAAAGTGATGAAACGAAACAAAATTGGAAGATGGCGACGGGGAATAATTCTTTTTGTTACGACTCGAGGGTTTTTAGGCCTTTAATTCGAAAGCTTTACCCCTCTATATAAAAAATTAGCTATGTCACAATCTGGACGACTATGATCTGCCCCCCCCTGGACGACCATGATCTGACCATGCCCCCCCCCTAGATTTGATCCTGGGTACGCCCATGGCTTACAATATTTATTTAAATAAAGTTATATAAAATTTTTTCAAAATTTCCTAAACAAAGAGTTACAAAGTTTTAATTTATCGAGGCCAGATCTGGACAGAGAATTTCCGGGGGAATCTGGGGACATGGAAAAGGTTTTTGGAAAATTTTTTTTTTTTTTTTAAAAAACCACCTCTCTCTCTTCCCCACCCCCCCCCCCACCCCCCCCCCCCCCCCCCTCCCCTACTTCAACTTATTAAAACTTTATCTTAGAACAGAAATTTTTTTTTATATTTTTTATAGTCGGGTCTGTCATTCATTTAGTCCCTTTGTTCCCCATATAAAATCTATGGACTCCCTGGGGTTCTTGGGGGCGGCGTTTGTGTAGGTGGGTATAAGGGGATACTCTACTCCCCTCTCCGCCGCCCTGGGTTTTGAAAATTAGCCACTGAAATCTGCGTTTTTAGCTATCCTGAGTCGTGAAAAAGATCAAACTTGATTTGAGCTTAAAGGGCCCGGGCCCCTGAGGAAAAAAAATTCAAGAAAATGATTTTTTTTAATTGAAATTTTAAGATTTGAGCTAAAAGTGACGTTTCAATACTAGATTGGAATTATTTTCAGACTATTTTATTTTTATGATAATATTTTGTCCTCTTCTATCCTGACCATCCTGTAAATAGGAGATTTTTCTCTTTGATTTTTATTTTTTTAAATTTTAGTAAACTAATAATTTTTCTCCCTTTGAATACTCATCGCCCCCCAATTGCCCCCCCCCCCCCCGCTTATTTATCGCCCCCCCCTGAAAACCCAAATCGCCCCCTTGGGGAGGTCGCCCTAGGTTGGGAACCACTGATCTATAGAATTCACTCATTAAAATGAATATTGAGTTACGCGTAAACGTCATTTCACTTACAAGGGGAGTGCATAGCCTTGATAACACCGATTTGAACGAAAATTTTTTATGTGTAGTACTTGATGAAAAACGAATTCTGTTAAAGCCAGAGAACGCGCTTCTCAACGGTTCGTCTAAAAAAAAATGTTAAAGATTTTGCCTGCATGCCTTAAGCCGTTACTAACAATAACATTTACAAATGTCGCGATGGCTAGATCGGTAGGGCGCATTCTTTGTAAACAAAAAATCCCGAGTTCGAATCTCTTCTTGTGCAACTATTTTTTTTTTTTGTGTAATTTATTTATTTATTTTTTTTTTCAGAATATTTTTTAATATTAATAAATAAATAAAAAGTTTTTTTTTTAATTATTGGCATTTAATTTTCAACATGTTCCATATATTTAAAGAAAATTCGAATGCTGTCAAAAATATAAAATAAGGAAATATTTAATATTAGGCCTATACTAGAAATATATTACTATTAATTGGACACAAATAAATTTATAATAATATTTATGTTTTAAACAGTTGGGTCGTTCATTTTCCGAACTTTGAACATGTTACGATTATATTTTTTTTTATGTGTCCAATTAATAGTAATATATTTCTAGTATAATATTAAATATTTCCTTATATTATATTTTTGACAGCATTCGAATTTTCTTTAAATATATGGAACATGTTGAAAATTAAATGCCAATAATTAAAAAAACTTTTTATTTATTTATTAATATTAAAAAATATTCTGAAAAAAAAAAAAATAAATAAATTACACAAAAAAAAATAGTTGCACAAGAAGAGATTCGAACTCGGGATTTTTTACAAAGAATTGCGCCCTACCGATCTAGCCATCGCGACATTTGTAAATGTTATTGTTAGTAACGGCTTAAGGCATGCAGGCAAAATCTTTAACATTTTTTTTTTAGACGAACCGTTGAGAAGCGCGTTCTCTGGCTTTAACAGAATTCGTTTTTCATCAAGTACTACACATAAAAAATTTTCGTTCAAATCGGTGTTATCAAGGCTATGCACTCCCCTTGTTAGTTATTTTTTATTATTTGATTATTATAACAGGTTTAACTTTAATATAAATCATTTACCAAGAACAATTTTTTAACTCACTTTAGGCTCATTATTTTTCTATATATAATGTAATAAACTCTGAATTAATTATAATCATGGTGAAATTATGCATTACTCTGCATTTGTATTGGCTTTAATCAGTGGCCAAATTTTATAATAAGGGTAAAAATAATTTGTAGAAAAATATATAAAAGAGATGCAAATGGTACTTTTTGGAATTTAAATGTTAATTACTCGGCGAATTATAAAATGGCATTCATTAATATTTTCTCTGCTGGAAACCGCTTAAGCCTCTTAATGGCCCGAATTCGACCAAGTGACCTGAAGGGCTGTTCCACTACAACAACATAATGATCCTACCAACACAGAGAACGGGGTATGTGTGAATGTGTATATTTATTAGGTGCTGAATAAAGGGAACTTAGGAACAAAACCAAAGGAAAACTTTTCTCAATAGACCTGAGTCTTATAAAATTGACAAGCATAGGCCATTTTGCCCAAAAGGGCCTATTATATAACCCCTCCTAAAATGAGGAAAGTAATTAGACACTCATTTAATCATTTGAATGCTTTTCATCAATGCAGACCCCGCAAGTTTTATTGAGTCAAGTAAGCTCTTCTTTTACTCAATTGGTGATGGATTATCTGCAATTATATTATAGTAAAGTTAGGCTAAAGGAAATCTTAAAATTAAATATTAATTATAAATATTGAAGAGTTATAAATATAAATGTACTTTTTTTACAATTAAATATTTATTAATTCATATACCCGAAAATTTTCGGGGTATACATTTCGCGGCTCACATACGCGATATATATAATATCTTAAATATTATATATAATTTCTTATTTATTAATGTACTTTTTTTATTTAAAAAAGTACCTAATTTAAATTTTTTCGTTTTAAAGTCTTTGTCGATATCTAAACCATCCCCTTGATTGGTAGCCATTTCAATTGAAATACATTTTTTTCGCTTGAGCCGGGAAGCGAGCCAGCACTCCAGGCACGAGCAGCTAATATCTTCTCACTGAGGCACGGATCATGGACTTTTTTATTTAATCATGAGTAGGGCTCGGATTTATAGGCACTAAAAATCTTTAAAATAGGCAGGCAACTAAGCACTAAAAATTATTAAAATAGGCACTTAAAAAGGCATTTATTGTAAAAATAGGCACTTAAAAAGGCATTTTAAAAACAAAGTGACACTTGAAAATAAAAAATATTGAGTGAAATTTTGAAATATACAGGGTGCCCGGAAATAACAAGTACCTAGAAAAGGAGATGATTCTACATGAAAAAATAAGACTTTTTCCCCTATAAACTTAATATGCCCAGACGCTTCGTTTTCAAGATACAGGGGGTCAAAGTTGAATTTTTTTTTTTGTTTTTTGCTAATATCTCGAGAACCGTTTGAGATACAATGTTTACACTTTACACATAAAACAAGCGGAATAATGAACATAAATCGTGTACAGAAGCTAAACATTGTATCTCAAACGGTTCTCGAGATATTAGCAAAAAACAAAAAAAAAATTCAACTTTGACCCCTGTATCTTGAAAACGAAGCGTCTGGGCATATTAAGTTTATAGAGAAAAAGTCTTATTTTTTCATGTAGAATCATCTCCTTTTCTAGGTACCTGTTATTTCCGGGCACCCTGTATTTATTTGCATGTTTATTTATTTAAATATTTGGCATTACAATTTATTACAATGTATTTTTCAAGATTTTCACTGGTAAAAGATGCTCTATTATCTGAAAGAATTGTTTTATATATTGAAAATGTGCGTTCAACTTCACAAGAGGTTAATGGACTAAATTTTAAATTAGCCATTTCAGATGGTGTTAAATTTTGTTTTTCTGTTTGACTATATCCTTCTAAATTCCTGGCTATTCTTTCCATTACTGTCCAACCAGGATTCCGCTTCATTATTTTGTCCATTTTTTTAGTGAGATTGAAGACAATAGGACCAGGTGCTTTTTTGATATTTTCTTGAAATCTCTGGAATATTTTTATAGACTCTATCAAAGAGAGATTTCTTGCTTCTAATGCTGTAATGGTTACAGGTATATTATTAAAATTACACTTTATATATGCTAAATCTGCCTCAAGAGTATTAGAAGATAAAGCTTTCTTAGCCTCCCTTATAGATAAAGCATCATCTTCATTCATTGTTTCTATGATCTAAAAAAAATAATAAATACAATTATAGAGAAATATTTATAAAAATAAATTTCAAATGTACCTTTCGAATTTGATCCAAATGATCAGCATAATATACAGCTGCTTGGATCCATGTTCCCCACCTTGTTAATATGGGCTTAGGTGGAAGGGGAGAATTTGGCAATTGTTCTTTGAAAATTGCTATTCGTAAAGGAGCTTTTAAAAATACTTTTTTTATTGAAGAAATTACAACATCAATATTTGGGAAGGTAACTCGAATATGTTCTGCCATTCTATGAATAGCGTGTGCAAGACACGTTACATGTATCATTTTAGTGTAGAAGGCTTTTAAAATTTCTCCAGCTTTTAACATATATGCGGCACTGTCTGTCAGTAATACCAAAAATTTTTCATCTCTGTTTTCTGTAGGCCACAGCATACCTGTACAAATATAATGAAAATTCCCATTAAGGACAATACACAATATTTTTAGTAGACAAAGAAGAAATTGAAATTTACGTAATGTATTGCGAATTGCTCTTGCAATTGTTGAACTATTTGTTGCTTCAAGTTCTGAACAGGCTATTAAATATGGTTCACTCGGTTCATTTATGTCGAGTTTTCCTATGACAATATTCGCGATATTCCTTCCACATCGATCAGTTGTTTCGTCGATACTAAGCCAAAAATATGACTCTCCTATGTTTTCTCTAATGTTGTTTATAGTCTGAAAGTTGTAAATTAATCAAAACTCATTTTGTAGTGTAAATAAATCTAAATAAATGAATAAAAAAGTTACAGATATATATGAGGGAAGTAAATAATTCTTTCGCAAAGTAGATTCAGTGGGAATTGTTAAATTCGTATATTTTTCAAGGAAACTCTTGAAAATTGGATTTTCAAGTTTATACCATGGAATATTTGCAGCAACCATTGCTGTACATAAATCAGAAGAAAATTGGTTCTGAATTTTGGAAAAATTTTTTATGTTTTCCGAAATTAACAATTGCTTCCCACTTTTTTCTTTTGCATTCTTGTAGTGAATGGCTGTTTTTTTATGTTGGTCTAAATGATATTTCTTTTCGCATTTTATCTAAAATATAAAAAAAATATTTAAGAAATAATATAAAAAAATTTAAAAAATTGATGTATTATTTTGGAAACAAAGATAAAACATTTACCTCTTTTGCACAGAGTTGGCAGAATATCATTTTGCCATCCGTAGTAAAATCAGATTCACCTTTTATCCACTGCCGAAATAAGGCTTCTTTGGTCAATTTTGGTTTCGGCATTGCTTGTGTCTTACAAATTTGACTTAAAGAGAATAGTTTAAAGGAGTCCCCGGAATAGGCTTTAATTTGTTAATCGAGCCGCTAGGTGGCGACGAGGCAACCCTGCCGCAACCTAGTGTTTTTTTGAATTATTAAAAATAATAAATAATTTCGAGATAATTATTTATCTAGCCGCTAGGTGGCGACGAGGTCGTATTTTTGGATATCCTAGTCTTGATCTAAATTATATTTGATCATGTCGCCATCTAGAGGCGCGACAAATGATTATTTCAAAATATTTTCTTGAAAATTCAAAAAAATTTTAAATTTAGGCTATGTATAGCTCGTAAAAAATGGAAATTTTCTATTTTAACTTAAAATAGGCACTTAAAAAGGCATTTATAGATGAAATAGGCACTAAAAACCCAGAATCGGCCAAAATAGGCATTATAGGCACTAACAAATGCCTCTTATTTTATTCAGAATTTCATGAAACGTATACATATCATATTGGCCTACATTTTAAGCCATAAATAAAAAAAAGGCAAATAGGGCGAAATCCGAGCCCTAATCATGAGAAGATTCTGTTAATCCCTTTTTTTTTTTAATATATTTTTTGAATTCTTTCTGAAAAATCGCAATATGAATAAAATTTTTAAAATTAAGCTTATTAATTTAATTAAGATCATGGACAGTGCCGGATTACCCATTACAATCGCCTTTGGGCCCCCATGCTTTTTAGGGGCCCCGCACATTAGGTTTTTTTTTATTCTTTTTCGGCATCTGAGGACATTTAGAACCAGTCACTATTATTTGAATTGATTGGTAGTCAATTCAAGTGAAATTAATTTTCGGATGCGACCCCGACCTCTGGAAAATTGAAGACAGAGGAATAATTATTTTGGGAAGGGTCCGAACTCATTTTTGAATATTTACCACCCCCCCCCCTATTTATAAACTTATTTTAAAATTATATAAAGTTTTATTCAATGGGAAATGCTTTATGAAAATTTTTAAAATGTATATAAATTTCGATTAAAAATTGGTGAAAAATCCGGGCTCTAAAACTGATGTGTAATAAAATAATATTGGTAAAATTATTAATTGACAGGGTCCCGAGATTTCGAATGCCTAAGGGCCTCAATCTTGCTTAATCCGACACTGATCATGGATTAATCTTCTTAAGTCGATATCATAGGTTCACTTAGTTGAACAATACAGAAAGAAAGAATCCATTAAGAAGAAGATTCGTTTCTCATTTGAAAAATATCACTATTTTCTAATGATCTAAATTCACATAGCCAGCTTTAGTTTTGAATTTGTTTTTAGTGTGGGCTATTAATGGCAATTAAATAAAACAACTGATTTATATAATGAATAAATTTTAATTAAGCAGAATATATTAAATAACCTTAAATAACAATAACCTTCATAGTAGATTTTGGACTTTTGCTTCCAGACCTAAGAGCCGGTTGTTATTAGCTTTCCATCCTGATCGATATAATTAATTTAAATTATTTTGGGTTACAATTAATTTATATAAATCAATTATATTAACTGTTTTTTTTTTTTTTTTTTATAAAATTTGTAAATTTCAAGAGAAAAAATATTATTTTTCAAAATAGTTTAAATCATTGTTGAACTATTCCGACATGGATATGTTTTGATTAGGTTCATATTTCCACGATCCAATCCTCTTCAGTTAACGCCTCTCCTGAAATTCAACACCGCCAATTTCAGTCTAGTAGATACAAATTTATTCATATATCTATCTTGTCAATGAGGGTTGATTTATGTCAGTGTCTATACGGGTGATTGAATAGGCGGCTGGCTACGGCCTCTCGCTCCTGTTCATTGGCATTCCCGACGGGACCTCCCAAACTCCCAACGACACCCACCACCTGTTTACATTGCTCACCGTGCAGCCACACATTGCTTGCCAAATTCATTTCTCTAACCACCAACTTTCAAATTTCAATAGTTTTTCTAGAAAAAAGATTCCACTTCAAATTAACATTTATTTTTTTCAATTCCATTTTTTCTTATTTTATAACATTTTCACTTTTATATTTCATTCATTGTTTTTCTATCCTTGCCAGGAGCTTATATAAAAAGTTTTTTCGGGGGGGGGGGGTTTGTTTACCATATTATATATACAAATAAAGTTTTTAGGTATTAATTTTTAAAATTATATGTTAAAAATAAAATTTAATTTCCAAGAAAAATATTTTTCTCAAACCTCGGAGTGGGGGTTAGGGGGGGGGGGGGGGGTAATTCCCCCTTTACGTGTGAGTAGAAGTTGCTTATGAGATGCTCTTTTTTAAATTTTATGCTAATTGAACAACTTTTTATTCAAGATTTTTATGCTTTTTTAAACACTTTTCCCATATTTTAATGCTTTTTTTGTCCGTTCTTTATATATAATATATCTATTAAAGAAAACAAATGGAGATAGCCTAATGAGATTGTTTCTGTGAATCCAGTGAAGGCGCTACGGGGGATGGGGGTAACCGCCCTTCTCCCTTCCCAATGGCATCTTTCCTCCTGGATGCCCCCCAATTTTTTTTGTTTCTCTGTTGATATAATCTATATGTATGTATATTGTCCGCTTCGGAAACCCCGTTGATAAGTTTACCTCAGTCCTGCCCCCCCCCCCCACTAAGAATAAACTGGTGCCGACACTGTATAAGTCACAATTTTTATTCAAGAAATACCCTCTCTCAAGATAGAATCTGTATAATATTGTTTCTGTCTTTTAATTAAGTACTCCTCCTTGATCATGACTTATTATTATGGCTCGGATTTATAGGCACTAAAAATCTTTAAAATAGGCAGGCAACTAAGCACTAAAAATTATTAAAATAGGCACTTAAAAAGGCATTTATTGTAAAAATAGGCACTTAAAAGGCATTATTTAAGAAATAATATAAAAAATTTAAAAAATTGATGTCTTATTTTTGGAAACAAAGATAAAACAATTACCTCCTTTGCACATAGATGGCTGAGTGAGGGCGGAGGGGGTCAAGCCCAACTGGGGCGCCGTTTTTCGTTCGACCTTTTTTTTTTTTTTTTTTTTTAGTATTCGAATCTCGTTCGATTTTTTTTTGTAATTTTTCTCCGGATTTGTGATATAAAATTAATTTAATTTCTTGTGAAATTTCAAAAAAAAGCCGAAATTGGCTTAAAATAGCCTATTTTAAGTTAAAATACTTAAAATAGGCACTAAAAAAGGCATTTATAGATGAAATAGGCACTAAAACCTGAAATCGGCCAAAATAGGCATTATAGGCACTAACAAATGCCTCTTATTTTATTCAGAATTTCATGAAACGTATACATATCATATTGGCCTAAATTTTAAGCCATAAATTAAAAAAAGGCAAATAGGGCGAAATCCGAGCCCTACTTATTATATGATTATAAATTTTCATTTATACAATAAATCTTTAATTTCAAAATTCATCCCAAAAATAAAATAAAAAATATTTTTCCTCATCTTTCTAATATATTAAGAAATTAATGCATACACACGCCTTCTAATATTTTCATTTTATCACACTCTGCTTTCTATTAATTAATTTGAATATACAAAATTCTCTTTCTCTCCTCGCCTTTCTTATTTGTTCTACATAAATTTATTTTAATAATAAGCTTAAATTATATTTAGAATATTGCTTAAGAAGTTAATAAATTTATGAACACACAAATTTATAATCTCTAAGGAATATGCTCAAAATAAATTAATCAAAAGGAGAAAATTGATAAACTAAGTAGAAGAGATTCATTTCTTTGTCTATTTTGATATAAATTAATATCTATGACTTTAACCAGTTTTCACTTTGAGATTTTACAAACAAAAGCTTATGTAACACCAAGTTTGATCAGATATACTTCACCTTATTATCTATAGAATACACATTTTTTAACTTCTTTTAAAAAAGTTTTAAACTTTTTTTTTTTTTTTTTAATAAAGAAAATTTTTTACACAGTGGTCAAAGGCTCAAGAACAGATCTATTTTTTTACTTTCTCTTACCGAAACCGAATTTCGCCCCCAATCTTAGTTTCGGCCGAAACCGTAAGCGAAACCGAAACTTGTATTTCCTATCAGGGGCGAATATAGAAATTTTTTTCGGGCCTTCCACTCAAAAATTTATAGAATAAAAATGTCAAATAAATTTTATTAAATGAATGGTTATTTTACTATTTTTTATTTTAATTTATTTTATTTTTTTTTATTTTAATGATTTTATAAATTTAAAAAAACCACTCAGAAAGCCTTTTATTCCTTTCAGGTATTTGTTTAAATACCTGATGAACGATCATCGTTTTCATGAGGAAACTTTTTAAAGTTCCCATCATGAAGGCCTCACGCTCAGAATAAAAGACTACGACTCATCATCATGGTCTAATTTAACTATCAGATTTTATATCCAGATAGTGAAGATATACTACAGAAATGATCCTGTGAAGTATGATCTTAACCCAACTTCACTAACACTACATTAGTTATACAAATGAACCTATCATTTCATTACCCACGTGTTGTTTGATTAAAAAGTGTAAAATAAAATTTATTTAATGTATCAAAGCGTATCCGGCGTGTAGAGTCCGACGGACCGGGGGGTGTGTTGACTCAGGGTGAGCTCTGCTTCTGCTGTTTGGACTGCCATTGCCTAAGCGAAACCTCACAATTTCAAATTAGGATACATTTATTTCTATTTTTTTTTATTAAAATTTATTTATTTTTATTATTATTTTTTTTTTTAGATATAAATCTTTTCAATCTATTTTATATTTTTTTTCCCTTTTTTTTTTGAAATTCTTTTTTTTGTTTATTTAATTTTAAAGTTTTTTTTGAAAATAAAATGAATTTAAACAATTTCTTAAATTCTAAATTGTTTAGGATAAGGGGGTAAATAAAATATGATTTTTTTTTATAATATTTAAAAGTTTATTAATAAGGGGTGTTGATAAGGGAGCCAAGGAGAGTGAGGCCTTATCTGAGCGGTCCCTGGGAACGGCGGGTGCCGATGAAGTTTCGGTGAACTGCCTGGTGCGGTCGAAGGCCTGCTAGTCAGCTGCGACGCTTCGGTGTCAGCTGGACTCTGCGGACGTTTCGGTGTCACTCAGGACTCGAAGTGGCGGGGCGGAGTTGGATTATGATGTCCAAATCTCAGCTCGTGGTTTCGTATCGCCTCGTCACGACACGGCAATGACGTTACGAGGAACGGGTAGAGGCGAGCGTGCTGCTGGCTTCTCCAACGTTTCGGTACGGAGACGGAGAGAAGTGTCGGTGTTGTCTCCTCTGCGTCCCGATGATGAGATGATGTTGACTCTTCAGAGTCGAGATTCAGAGTGTAGTTGACTCTTCAGAGTCCAGATAATAAGTGTGTGGTCTTGACTCTCCCGAGTCGAGACGACGAGTGTGATGTTGACTCTCCTGAGTCGAGATAAGAAGTGTCGCACGCCGGCCACCGCAGCGAGCCCACTCCACCTCGGAGCAACGTTCCGGGAAAAAAAAGGGGACTTGCTCACCGGGCACTCAACTCAGGCCTGGTCCTTATTATATTACAAAAAAGTATATAATTAAATAAAATCCGAGCCAACACACTAATTAGCCGGCTCCTCAGCACATTCCCCTCGGATAAGGATTAAATATTTTTTTTTTAATATATTTTTTTTTAATTTTACAAGTTTTAAAGGATAATAATATTTAATAAAATTTATAATAAAAAAAATGAAATAGTGAGGGCTAGCCCAGGCAATGAATTAATTAAAAAAAAAAATTAAAAACAAAATCTACAGGGCCGCAGAAGGCGGTCATGTTGCGGTATTAATTAAAAGATTTTGAAAACACCATTATTAGTTTGAGTTTTAGTAAATTTTGATTTTATTATATTTAAGATTGATCAAGAAGTTAATTTAATATAATATTAATATGATTACAATTTACGGTTAAATTTCATTACTGCCATCTGTCGGAGGACTCATATATCCTATCCACTTAGCATTTCTTAGAATTTATAAATTTAAATTGTAAATTTAAAAATAAAAAATTTAATTTTAAAATCGACCAATAATTTTAACATTTTCCAAAATTTAATATAAAGTTATAATTTAAAGAAAAGCCATGTAAAGAGAATATAACATGGTAAGCCTCTTTCTCCGGTAGATGGCAGTAATGTCATTTTACCCTTAAATTATAATCATATTTATAATATATTAAATTAAATTCTTGATCAATCTTAAAAATAGGAAAATCAAATTTTACTAAAAACCTAAATAATAATGGTGTTTTCAAAAACTTTTAATTAATACATTAAATTAATTTTATTTTACCCTTTTTAGTCAAACAACACCTAGGTAATGATATGTTAGCTTCATTGGTATAACTTATCTAAAGGGAGTCGAGAAGAGTTAAGATCATACTTCACAGGATCATTTCTGTAGTATATCTTCACTATCTGGATATAAAATCTGATAGTTAAATTAGACCATGATGATGAGTCATAGTCTTTTATTCTGAGCGTGAGGCCTTCATGATGGGAACTTTAAAAAGTTCCCTCATGAAAACGATGATCGTTCATCAGGTATTTAACCAAATATCTGAAAGGAATAAAAGACTTTCTGAGTGGTTTTCACATTTAAATTAAATATTCTGAAATCAATAGACGACCAAACCCAAATAAACATAATTTTCAATCGCTCTCCATTTCCTTGTGGTCTTGGTTATTTTAATTTCGTCAAATGGAATCAACGACTGAAAGTAAGCAAATTTCAACAATATGAAAAAAATGTAATAAAATTTGATAGTTAGATTTTAGGAGCTTTGCAAATATCGTTTTATTTTTGTTTCCAATTCAGAAATCGCAAAAATTAAAATATACATAAGTCAAAAAGAGTCCCACGACATCCCACTTTCAAACAATATTTCCTGTTTTTTTTTTTTTTTTTTTTTAATAATCTCAATATATTTAATTAATAATTATTCAAAAATAAATCACATGTTAAATATTTAACAAATCCCCCGACTAATTTAGATGATTACCACTAGTAGACGCACGGTCCCTACTGTATAGGCCTATAAGAAAATACACGATATAAAATTTACATTTTTATTTGCAATTACTTGTCTTTGATGATTTATGAATTCGTTTTGATAAATAGATTTATAAGTTGGTTTATTCTACTAAACTTTTCCAGTCATCGATCCATTAGAGCAGTCAATTTGAGATTTATAGTTCATCAAGAGTGAACTCTAGGAACGAAGTTATTTACGAAAAAAAAAAACAATTTATGTAAATTTCTAAACAAACATATATTACATAGAATATAGGTATATTCATAACTTTCGAAGTTTGTTTTAGAATATTCGAATTGGCTATGATTTATTATAGCTACGAGTAGCAGCATAAAAATTAAATAAATCTTGAAATCATTTAAGTTCAATTGACACTAAAATCTTTTATCAATTTAAAAAAAAATGTAATTAAAGTTTGGAGAAACGTCGTTCAATTTACAGTATCCTTCCCCCCCACCCCCCTCATCGAAATTCTGAACAATTAAAAGTAAAAAGAAATAATGAGAAAGAAACATAGATTTAAAATATTATTTACTAAGAAGACCCTTGTATAAAATTTATAGAATTTTTTCAATTAATGCTCAAATAGACTTTAGACAAAATTTTACATTTCAAGAAAATTTGTCTAACTTTGACCGACCGAATCTCGGTTAATAGTGGGTCTACAAATTCGTTTTATGTCCCAAATTTTAGCATATTTAATGCTCAAGAATTTCTTCTTAAGCTATGGTAGACAAGATATGGGTAAATATTATACAAGCGAAAAAATGAAAAAGGTTTTTGAGGTTTTTGCACCCCTCCCCTTCTCCAAGTTAGCCCAGGGTCCTCGAAGTCGAAAACGCAGATAGACTTCCCCAGGCAACATGTTTTATCCATTGGAGTAAAAATTAGATATGTGAAAAACTTTAAAATATTTTTATACAATATTTGGTTGAAACGTGACTTCGCTAACTTTTTTAATAATAATTTCGTTAATATTTAGTTGATTTTCACACATGAATGCTTTTTGGAAAAGTAAAGAGATATATAATATTATAAAAATTTGTTTATTGTAATCAGGGTTAATAAAAATGGCATTAGGGGTGTCCAAATAGAACAAAAAATGAAAAAACGGAATTTTTTTGAACTTTAGGCCTCTTGAGGGTCACCTAAATCACCTCCAAATGGGCTAAAATTTTATATTTCTATGTTTTTCAAACAGTCGCATATTTTTAGGTGGGGGGTCGGTAAAAAATCGAAAAAGTTCAAAATTAGGGCACCTAACATACATACATTTTTCCCATTTCATTTTTATACCGTATATTTAGATATATAGATTAATAATTGGGGAATCCGAAGTATCGTGAAGACCAACTTCTTAGGTTGTGTAGCCTATAGGCTACATATATATATATATGCGAAGACAAGTTTTCTCGGGTTAAGTCGCGTGGGGTGCTGAGATTTACTCGACGTTTCGGCTCTCCTTTTGGAGCCATTTTCAAGAGAGAAGGAAGTTAGGAGGTAATGGTGGAGGGGGGTTGTTTACGGGGTCGCAGTCTTCCTGGTCCCCAGGTCAATTTGGTGGATGACTCAGAGGCGTGGATTGGTCTCTGAGAACTGGAGGAAGGTTGGGTGTGTGTAATTGTGTTCGGTTTAGGTTGACCAATCCACGCCTCTGAGTCATCCACCAAATTGACCTGGGGACCAGGAAGACTGTGACCCCGTAAACAACCCCCTCCACCATTACCTCCTAACTCCTTCTCTCTGAAAATGGCTCCAAAAGGAGAGCCGAAACGTCGAGTAAATCTCAGCACCCCACGCGACTTAACCCGAGAAAACTTGTCTTCGCATACATCCGGTCGCGGAAACCTTCAAGAACATATATATATATATATATATATATATATATATATATATGCGAAGATTCGCATACATCCAGTCGCGGAAACCTTTCAGAACATATATATATATATATATATATATATATATGGGGTTCCTCAGTTTAAAATCTTTCACCTAAAACCCACACCCCAATCTTAAATTTAACAAACTTCTTGAATATTGAAACTTCTTAAATAATCCGATATTTGATAAAATCCATTTTTTCACTCAATTTCTAAAAAGATTCTTTCTTCTAATTCATAATTTCATTTTTAAAGCCAACTTTATAAGAAGTCTTGTTCAAGTAGTAGTTGTTATTATAAATTTTTAAACAATAGAATACATTTCCATCTAATTGCATATCAATTTATCTAAAATTTAGAAGTTTGTAAAATTTAAAAATAAAATATAAAGTTAGTATGATGTTTCTTTTTCATCAGAGTTTCCTTTAAAATGTTAAAGTTTCTTTTTATAATAAATAATTTATTTTCCTTCTTTTATTCTTTCTCTTCTTCTTTTCGTAAATTAATTCAAACAACCATAAAGTTTTTTCAAATATATTTAAATAATCTGAAATGATTTTTAACCTTAATATCATCATATAGTATACAAATGCTCTTTCCGATGCTATTGTCAAATTGTATTTCAATTTAAGTATATATCCTAACTCATCTTTTTACTTGTAGACTATATAATAAAATAAAATTTCTTTCATCATTTCAATTACACATCGTACCGTATGTATTATAATTATCTATTTATATTCATATGAAATAAATATATATTTTTTTTATATTAGACTACTAGACGCAAAGCCCCGCCTTCGGCGTTCTGTATGGAAAGCACAAAAACTCAATTTTGACCACGATGAGGATTTGGTACTTTTTCATGTGGACGGTCACATATATAGGCTTACTTAGAAATATACCTTATAAGTAAGGCAAATTTTAATTTAGATTGAGAAACATGATTTTAAACAGAATAACTAATAATTAAAATTATTTTTTTAGAGAAACTTATCAAAAAGAAGATAAAAAAAAAAAATTTTCTTTCAAATATTTCACGAGTTTTTTTTTTTTATTATTATTAAAAAGTTATCAATGAAGAAAATAAAATCTCACCCAGTTCGCCATTCCGAGAGGTGTAACTAGAATCGATCTTCGCTTCTGGCCCAGAGGAATGAGGCTGCCTGCCAGCATTCGTTAATTATGTAGAAGATTAACCGACTGGAAAGAGAGAAAAATTCTTTTAGTAAGACTCATAAATTTTTAATAAAGACATTTTTTTTTCTACCACTTATTATTTATATAGAGTACTGATTACACTAGATATGAAAGTAACGTATCTCTTTTTTTAATACCCAGATAGCACACTTCGTCTTATGTACCTACCGCTTAGTTCCAGTTTACGGCCAAGACGTACCTGGACCTAAATGGTAAGTAAAGCGGGCCAACATGGCGGATACGTCCAATCATGTATGAACATAAGATGTCCCGCCCCGACCTATTCCAAACATATACTTAGAATTTTTTTCAAAAAAATATTTTTGTATTTTCAAAGTTTTTCAGTTCCTCATACGGCTTAGAGATAGAATATTTTAAAAAAATGTTAATTTTTTTTTTTTCAAATTATTTATTTCTGTTTTTCAAGGGTTTTGGAAATTATTAAAAATATATTTAAAAAATACACAAGTGTAGGTCGCATAGCGGACCTATTCCGGCTGTAAACTTAGAATTTTTTTTCAAAAAAAAAAGGAAAAAAAAAATACAAGTGTAGGTCGCATAGCGGACCTTTTCCGGATGTAAACTTAGAATTTTTTTTCAAAAAAAAAAGGAAAAAAAAATACAAGTGTAGGTCGCATAGCGGACCTTTTCCGGATGTAAACTTAGAATTTTTTTTCAAAAAAAGAAAAGAAAAAAAAATACAAGTGTAGGTCGCATAGCGGACCTATTCCGGCTGTAAACTTAGAATTTTTTTTCAAAAAAAAAAAAGGAAAAAAAATACAAGTGTAGGTCGCATAGCGGATCTTTTCCGGATGTAAACTTAGAATTTTTTTTCAAAAAAAAAAAGGAAAAAAAATACACAAGTGTAGGTCGCATAGCGGACCTTTTCCGGATGTAAACTTAGAATTTTTTTTTCAAAAAAAAGAAAAGAAAAAAAAAATACAAGTGTAGGTCGCATAGCGGATCTATTCCGGCTGTAAACTTAGAATTTTTTTTCAAAAAAAAAAAAGGAAAAAAAATACACAAGTGTAGGTCGCATAGCGGACCTTTTCCGGATGTAAACTTAGAATTTTTTTTTCAAAAAAAAAAAGGAAAAAAAAAAATACAAGTGTAGGTCGCATAGCGGACCTTTTCCGGATGTAAACTTAGAATTTTTTTTCAAAAAAAAAAAGGAAAAAAAATACACAAGTGTAGGTCGCATAGCGGACCTTTTCCGGATGTAAACTTAGAATTTTTTTTCAAAAAAAGAAAAGAAAAAAAAAATACAAGTGTAGGTCGCATAGCGGACCTTTTCCGGATGTAAACTTAGAATTTTTTCAAAGAAAAATTTTTTTTATCAATTTTATTTACCAAAACAAATGTGAAGAAGTTATGATCCATTAATATGTTGGAATGCTAATCCTAATAAAATAAAATTTATCAAATTCTTAAATTTTTGTATAAATATTTTGTTTAATTTTTTTTATGAACATTGAACAAATAATTGTTTTTTTTAGGATTCCTATATAAAAAGGTAAGTTTGGTTTTATTTTTTATTATTTATATTATTTATTATAAAAATAAAATCTTTAAAGACAATGTGGAGAAAGCCCGTAATAGAGATAGAAGATAAAATAAAATTAGGACCGAAAACAAGTTTGTCTTTTTATTTCATCTTCCAAAATCTTTCAATTTTTCTGGGTATTGGAACATTTATTTGCATATACTTGTTTGATTGACTAATCTGCAGAAAAGGGGCTTAGCGCGTGGTTGAAATCTTCCCCCAATATTTGGCCCTGTATTTGGGAAAGAAATTATAATTTATAATGGCATGTTTATAAAAGAGCTCGTTTGATATACCAAGAAGAAATGCAATCTTGTCACAATTTATATGATGATTGTAATAACATATTAGAAAATCGCCTAATTAAAATGCTATTAAAATTTAGACGAATGGAATGCGGACAGTGGCTTAGAATTGACAAAAAGATGGCTGGAATGGAAAAAAAATAAAATATTAAACAATTGGAAAAACCCAGGAAAAACCCAGCGTCATTGTATTCAAAAATGTCAATGGCCTTTGTAAAGGGAAGACCTACCTGCCTGCTAAAACTGGCCCCTTCCTAGGTTTAGTTTGCATTCAGCTTTTGACCTGAGAAGATGTATTTTTCAATTTGTGTCCCAACGAAATTCATGAGTTGACAAATTTTTTTTTTTTTTATAAACTTTTTTGTCAAAAAAATATCTAAATAATTGTTTGAAAAGGGATATAGTCCCTTTATGCTCTCTAGTCCCTGACTAACTGTAAATTTCAGTTAGCATCCAGCCGCTGGCATGAAAAGGTCGTGTATTTTTTAATTTGTGTTCCAACGAAATTCATGGGTTAACAAATTTTTTTGTTTATTTTTTTATCAAAAAAATATCTAAATCATTGTTTCATAATAATTTTATAATTTTTTTTTTTTTTTTAGATCAATTGTCTTTTGTAAGCAGGCTGAAATGAACAATCTCCTTGAGAAAATAGAAATGTCTTTTCTATCAACCGGAAGAAATATGGAAGAAAACAACGATTATAAAAATTTAATCAGTATTTTTCCAAATGTATGTTTATCTTTGTTTAAAAAAAGTCCTAGACCATTTTATGAATCTAGCAATATTATGTACCGGTATATTTTATTTATTTTATAATGTTATCTTTTTGTATAATTATTATTTATTAACAGTAATGAGCAGATGGCAGCCAGGAAAGAAATCAGACAAAAATCTAATCAATCTTTATCTAATTTTATTTCGATTACCGACGTTTCGGACGCAAATTGCGCACTTCCTCAGGTCAGCAAGAAACAATGAATCGTACACCCATGAATTGTGTTTTTATATTGTTAAAAAAAAAAAAATACGCCCATCTGTTTTTTATTAACTGTCTATTGCCCTGAGGAAGGGCGCGATTTGCGTCCGAAATGTCGGCAATCGAAATAAAATTAGATAAAGATTGATTAAATTTTTGTCTGATTTCTTTCCTGGCTGCCATTCTACTCACATCTGCTAATAGTTCAGCCATCATCTCAATATTATTATTTATTAATTTTAAATCCTTATTTCTCAAATAAAAAAAAAAGTTGTTATACAAAATGTGTTTTTTCTTTTTCTTTTGTGCTTTGGAGTTTCTGTTTCAAAGTTTTCCCATATAAAAACAATAATAAAAAAAAAAAATTAAAATAATTAAAACTATTTATAATTTAAGTTTTTACTGTGTTAATCCCTCTTCATGATAATGTCCTATGCCAAATGGAGTCTTAATTTTTTTAACATAACGCAAAAATAAGATGAAAATAAATAAGAATCTGCAGGACCAAATTTGGATGTAGAATATATTAAAAACATATTCCTGGGTCGCGCACGGGACCAAAAAGATTCGTCCTGGCAGTACGCACAAAAGTACTGTTCGGGTCGCACGGGGCCATAGACAGGACCTAAACGGGACACCTTATGTACGCATGCAATGTTGGAAGAGGTCCATAAAATGTACCTACATCGTAGGTCCTGCGACCCAAAATGTATCTGCATAAGACGCACGACAGGTCGCGGCGGGACATAGGATGTACATACATAAGACGAATGTGTGCTATCTGGGTAGTAAATTATATGTTAGTTCTCTTTATTAAGCAAGGTTTCGTTACTGTTAAACTGATTTACTAATTTTCTAAAACTTAAATGGCTCAAATAGTTCGTCTATAACGTGTGCAGGAGCATAAATAACACCCCCGCAGACCCCGCACTGCAGGGAGGGGGGAGGGGGCACATCAGTTCAAGCAGAGACCCGGGAGCATAAAAAATATATAAGATAGTTTAAAAAATCTGGTGTGATAGTCGCACAGCACCCAACTTTCTCTTACCTTCGGTAATCGAAAGTTGTGTTCGCTGCTTGTCACACCATATTTTTTGTGTCGAGATATATTTAGTTTCCGCCGATATATATACGTATATATATATATATATATATATATATATATATATATATACGTATATATATGGGTGATTCTTTTACAAACCGAACACTTTCTGACCGACATGTTTTTGATTTGGATGAAATTTTTTTTACGGGTTCTATAACGAAAAAAAGATAGCCATCCGCGAGGATTTTCTTTTTTAAATGCTTTTATTTAACTTACTCTTTCAAGGTCACCAACTTTATGGCTTTGTTAAGGACACTTCCCGATGAGCTAGAAGTGTGAAATTTGATATTTAAGAGTCATTTTTGATGACGCAAATTGTGAGTTTGGTTTTACCAAAATGGACCAAACTAATGTGGTACTTTATTTGAAACCCTTCGTGAATTAATGTAATTTCAAAAGACTTCCCGATGGGCTAGAGGTGTGAAATGTAATACTTAAGAGTCATTTTTGATGACGCCACTATATGGTGGTTTTGATCAAAATAGACCAAACTAATGTGGTACTTTATTTGAAACCCTTCGCAAATTAATGTAATTTCAAAAGACTTCCCGATGGGCTAGAGGTGTGAAATGTAATACTTAAGAGTCATTTTTGATGACGCCACTATATGGTGGTTTTGATCAAAATAGACCAAACTAATGTGGTACTTTATTTGAAACTCTTCGCGAATTAATGTAATTTCAAAAGACTTCCCGATGGGCTAGAGGTGTGAAATGTAATACTTAAGAGTCATTTTTGATGACGCCACTATATGGTGGTTTTGATCAAAATAGACCAAACTAATGTGGTACTTTATTTGAAACCCTTCGCAAATTAATGTAATTTCAAAAGACTTCCCGATGGGCTAGAGGTGTGAAATGTAATACTTAAGAGTCATTTTTGATGACGCCACTATATGGTGGTTTTGATCAAAATAGACCAAACTAATGTGGTACTTTATTTGAAACCCTTCGCGAATTAATGTAATTTCAAAAGACTTCCCGATGGGCTAGAGGTGTGAAATGTAATACTTAAGAGTCATTTTTGATGACGCCACTATATGGTGGTTTTGATCAAAATAGACCAAACTAATGTGGTACTTTATTTGAAGCCTCACGCAAATAAGGCCCTATTAACTATAGTTTTGAATTTAGATATTTACGAGTCATTTTTTTATGATAATGAATAATTTTTCAATTGAACCAAATCAATACAGGCCAAACTAATGTGGTACTTTATCATATTGATGATTTTTGATAAGACTAAAAGACTAAAAAGCTTAAAATAAAAATAAAATAAAAAAAAGATTTTTAAAAAAATGCTTTTATTTAAATTGAACTAAAAAGAGAGAAATAAGAAAGAAATAATTTAATTGTTCTTGTTAAAATTTTTTAATATTTATGACTTAAAATAAAAGCGTGGGGCGCGAGCCTCGGAATCACTTCGAAGCGCCCCACGCTTTTATTTTAAGTCATAAATATTAAAAAATTTTAACAAGAACAATTAAATTATTTCTTTCTTATTTCTCTCTTTTTAGTTCAATTTAAATAAAAGCATTTTTTTTAAAATCTTTTTTTTATTTTATTCTTTAATATTTTGGGAAATATCGAGGGTCGAAAATGTGAAAATTTGATGATTTTCTGCTTAGACGCTCACTTTTAAAAATTCATAACTCTGGTTCTATTTGAGCTAGGAAAAAACTTTTTTTACCATTTTAAAGCTAAAAGAGTGAAGTTTAAGAAAAAAATTGTTCCACCAAAATTTATTAAAGATTTCACATTGTTATCAACAATTGAAATCTTTAAATCGATTTTTAACAATGGGGCCCCAACTGTATTGCATTTTTATTATAACCATCGCATTCTACGTCGAATTTTATACCGATAACGGTTTTTTAATCGATGGAGAATCAATTAGTACTATTGAAAAAAAATCCCGCCAAGTGATCTCATGCGGTAAAATGACGTCATATCAAAAATAAGAAAAAAAGTCGGGGGGTATTGAACCACTCTTTCTAAAACTATATTTAGATTTAATGTAGCTTTTATGATCAAGTAGCTATCCGTTGCACAACTAGGGCTATTTTTCGATATTTTTTGCCTAAAAAATTATGTTTTTCGAGAAAAAAACCAATTTTGGAGTTAATTACTCGGGATTTTTTTACTTATTCTATTAGAGGTTTTCTTTCTGCACCAAATGACATCCCATTTAGTCTGATCTGATTAGCCGTTCGGAATCTACTGGGGTTTAAATTTTCAAATTAGAATTTACCGCAGCGCGGTAAAATAAAATGATAGGAAAAAAATAAATGGTGAAATCTTTAGCTGAAAACTCATTCTTTCTAACCGTATATTCCCCATAATTATACCTCTTAAGACAGAGGAGTTATGCAAGCCGATAAACTTTTTCGTGCAAAGATTTTTTTTTGTTGCCCTAGAGCATGCACGAAAAAGTTTATCGGCTTGCATAACTCCTCTGTCTTAAGAGGTATAATTATGGGGAATATACGGTTAGAAAGAATGAGTTTTCAGCTAAAGATTTCACCATTTATTTTTTTTCCTATCATTTTATTTTACCGCGCTGCGGTAAATTCTAATTTGAAAGTTTAAACCCCTGTAGATTCCGAACGGCTAATCAGATCAGACTAAATGGGATGTCATTTGGTGCAGAAAGAAAACCTCTAATAGAATAAGTAAAAAAATCCCGAGTAATTAACTCCAAAATTGGTTTTTTTCTCGAAAAACATAATTTTTTAGGCAAAAAATATCGAAAAATAGCCCTAGTTGTGCAACGGATAGCTACTTGATCATAAAAGCTACATTAAATCTAAATATAGTTTTAGAAAGAGTGGTTCAATACCCCCCGACTTTTTTTCTTATTTTTGATATGACGTCATTTTACCGCATGAGATCACTTGGCGGGATTTTTTTTCAATAGTACTAATTGATTCTCCATCGATTAAAAAACCGTTATCGGTATAAAATTCGACGTAGAATGCGATGGTTATAATAAAAATGCAATACAGTTGGGGCCCCATTGTTAAAAATCGATTTAAAGATTTCAATTGTTGATAACAATGTGAAATCTTTAATAAATTTTGGTGGAACAATTTTTTTCTTAAACTTCACTCTTTTAGCTTTAAAATGGTAAAAAAAGTTTTTTCCTAGCTCAAATAGAACCAGAGTTATGAATTTTTAAAAGTGAGCGTCTAAGCAGAAAATCATCAAATTTTCACATTTTCGACCCTCGATATTTCCCAAAATATTAAAGAAAAAGAAAATCCTCGCGGATGGCTATCTTTTTTTTCGTTATAGAACCCGTAAAAAAAATTTCATCCAAATCAAAAACATGTCGGTCAGAAAGTGTTCGGTTTGTAAAAGAATCACCCATATATATACGTATATATATATATATATATATATATATATACGTATATATATCGGCGGAAACTAAATATATCTCGACACAAAAAAATATGGTGTGACAAGCAGCGAACACAACTTTCGATTACCGAAGGTAAGAGAAAGTTGGGTGCTGTGCGACTATCACACCAGATTTTTTAAACTATCTTATATATTTTTTATGCTCCCGGGTCTCTGCTTGAACTGATGTGCCCCCTCCCCCCCTCCCTGCAGTGCGGGGTCTGCGGGGGTGTTATTTATGCTCCTGCACACGTTATAGACGAACTATTTGAGCCATTTAAGTTTTAGAAAATTAGTAAATCAGTTTAACAGTAACGAAACCTTGCTTAATAAAGAGAACTAACATATAATTTACTATTAAAAAAAAGAGATACGTTACTTTCATATCTAGTGTAATCAGTACTCTATATAAATAATAAGTGGTAGAAAAAAAAATGTCTTTATTAAAAATTTATGAGTCTTACTAAAAGAATTTTTCTCTCTTTCCAGTCGGTTAATCTTCTACATAATTAACGAATGCTGGCAGGCAGCCTCATTCCTCTGGGCCAGAAGCGAAGATCGATTCTAGTTACACCTCTCGGAATGGCGAACTGGGTGAGATTTTATTTTCTTCATTGATAACTTTTTAATAATAATAAAAAAAAAAAAAAACTCGTGAAATATTTGAAAGAAAATTTTTTTTTTTTATCTTCTTTTTGATAAGTTTCTCTAAAAAAATAATTTTAATTATTAGTTATTCTGTTTAAAATCATGTTTCTCAATCTAAATTAAAATTTGCCTTACTTATAAGGTATATTTCTAAGTAAGCCTATATATGTGACCGTCCACATGAAAAAGTACCAAATCCTCATCGTGGTCAAAATTGAGTTTTTGTGCTTTCCATACAGAACACATCCTGCTGAACAAGCCGATATTTTTAGAATTTTTTAATCATTTTTTTGTTTTGAAGATATGAATTTTTAAAATTTATGTTAGTTATGGAAAACCTAATTTTGAGAAAAATGAGTTTAAAGTTTGTTTTTTCAATTTTTTTATATAAAATACATCAATTCTGATAGATGAATCGAATATTTCATCATATAAAATGAAGAACTAAATTTTACATCTTGAATTCTAATGTACCGCACTCTCGTAAACTAAATATATGTCGATATAAACAAATCTGGTACGACAAGCACAGAACACAAGTTTCGATTACCGAAAGTAAGGTAAAGTGCGACCAGTCACACCAGATTTTTGAAAAACACATTCTACTTATTTAAACCTAGAATAATAATATGGTTTTCTGAAAATTTTTTGAGACTTCACCTAACAGAGAGTAAAATAATTCGTAATGATTTATCTCTTTCGAGACGTTCATCACATGCTTGGGTAATATTTAGTTTAATTAGAGTTGACGAGGTAACCAGCCTTGTAGAGTGCCATTCCCAAGCGCCATATGCCAGCAGTCAGTATGGCATGATATAGCCAGGATACTACTACAATTGCACCGAGAGAGAGAGAGAGAGAGAGAGTAGAGAACTAAATAAAACCCATGTCCTCCCACTCCAATCTCTCTCTAATCGGGTCTCTACCCTGCAGCCTGTGGCGCATGTTCTACCAATAGGCGGACATACAGTTTACTGACACATCAAAACACTTGCTAACACGATAAGACATACATAATACGTAGATAGCATGAATGGGCAAGATATGCAGGATTAAGCTTACAAGGAGGGGGATTGTCCAATCCTAACAACCAGGCCCAGAAACCCTCTAAATAGGCTTGCTTGGATTATCCCCCCGAGGGGAACTCAACACAATCTCCTGAACAATTGAACTAATTATATATAGTATAATAATAATATACGCATATATCAAAGTCAAGCAGGAATTTAGATATACAGTATTTTGAAATTAAACAAAAAGTTTCCCTATAAATTAGAAAATATCTATCACTCAATGTTAAGTCAATTTTTTTTTAATTCGTTTTAAGGTCTTTTTCGGCATCAGAGGACATTTGAGGACGGGGTGTCCCTTTTTATTTCATTTCGGCTGCTTAAGCCATTTAATATTTATTTTATTAATGTATTCAGAGTATACATTAATATATTGTTAAGAAGAAATGGTTGTAGTACATCAGAAAAGTACTAGTACTTTTTAGCATATTTTGTTTAAAAGCTTATTTTCACATTCCAAGGAGGTGCCTAACTTAAATATAAAATTTCAACCTCCAAGCTCAATTTCTTCACTCTTAAAATTGAACACACACAGACACACAGACAAACCATGTTGCGAAAACCACTTTTTTCAGGAGACCTCAAAACGTGTATATCCATCAAAATCTAGACATCGAATTTTTAACATGAATCCATTATTTTCTCCATATATTAACACATACCAGTATATAGAGATAAGAGAAAGTTACATTAATATAAATAACACTAATATAAATAAACATACAAAAACACTGCTACAAATAACTGATATGAATAAATATTGTTACAAAAACACTGATACTACTAATATACATATAAATAAACATATTACAAATACACTGATTACAAAAATCTTCTCAAAATTTCATATTAACAAAAGCCATTGCTCTCCGGCGCCCTCGGGGCATGGCGTAGAGGTTAGCGTGCTAACCTCATATACCAAACGTCGCGGGTTCGGACCCCAGGCAGTCCGATGATTTTATTTAAGCCAATTGGATACCAAATGGCTTAAATAAGAATGCCTGGACCCCATATATGTATATTTATCAATAACGGATATCGTAAAAAGTCTTATATGGCCAAAGTTGCCGAAAAGACTGTGTGAATGTGTGTGTGAGTGTGAGTGTGAATGAGAAAAAGTGTGAATGTTTAAAAAAAAAAAAAAAAAATTGCTCTCCGGCTTGGTGTAGTTGGTAGCTTGCCTACCTCCTATACCGAAAGCCGCGGGTTCGGGCTCCAGGCAGTCCGATGCCTTGACCCCCAATAGATATTATAAATAATAACGGTTATCGTCAAAGTCTTGAATGGCCTAAGTTGCCGAAAAGACTGTGAATATGTGTGTGAGTGTGAATGAGAAAAAAGTGTGAGAAAACATTATTAAAATAGCATAATACAAAAACATTGTACCAAAAAGGGATTTACATATTTAGATAAATATTGTATATATTATTGTAGTATGATGAGATCTATCTTTGAATAAAATGAAAAATGTGACTCAATGCGGTCTAATTACTAGACAAAAAAACCTACCCTCTTCAGCTACAACAACAATCATGGATTTTGAAGAATTTGCTCTCTGTACTTTTAATACTTTCGGCATCTGAGGCAATATAGAACTCACTCTTCCTATGACAATTTCTGATCTCAACGGGAATAACAAAATTTCGATAAATTTCCTAGTAGAAAGTTTGATTACCTTTTCAAATCAAAGTGATATTTCACCCCTCATCAACTTTTAACCCTCTTCAAATGCCAGTACAAAATAGCAGATTCGTCCTTGTCTTGAGTATGAATCCCTCCTATGAAGCCTTCTCTCTCATCCCTCGACGCGATTCAAAGGCGTACAGTGAGACGAGTCTCTTAGTGCATTCCTTGAGTTATTGGGGCATAGGAGAAATGTCTCAGCACTGTCACTTGTCTATAGATATTATCATGATCGTTGCTCAGCTGAACTTGAACTTAACTATTATTCCTCCAGATGTGGCGCTTGTTCGTACCATTTCTCGTCAACTTTATTTAGTTAAACTTGTGAATAATAGAACTAGTCAATATCAATTCCCCTTTGTTTCCAAGACCTCCCTACAATTGAAACAATATTTCTGCCACTATATTTTTTTTTTACAAACTCATTAACTCCAATCATTCAAATGTAACTTGAACAAAAATGTGCTTAAATCTTCTCTTTGAGTTCATTCTCTCTCCTATTTTTTACTTTCTCTTACCCTATATATGAAATATATAGAGAAAGTATTTCGATCATGTAACAAATTTTTGTTGGGCACCCTCCCAAGGGGTGAAAATAAGCTTTTGAACAAAATCGACCAAAATGTACTAGTACTTACATTCATGGAATGCTCAGCTCTTTTGTCCTATTTTGGATGGGAGAAAGTAACGAATTGCAATACATCTGTTGATTGTGCTGAGGATGATTCCATATCCCTGGGATCGAAATATCATTACTATATATAAAGGGCTAGCGGCTAGCTTCCGTCTGTGCCGATCAGAACGCTGATTGGCCAGAGTTACAGGAAGTGAAGCGAGAGAGGCAAATTTAAAATTTGTCAGAGAGGGAAATTTGAAAATTTCCAGTCAGCAAGAATAAATTTGATGCATTTGCTCTCCGAAGGCGAGCAAGGAGGTCCAGGCAGCGTAGGCCTCAGCCAGTGGTAAAGCCAGCCTTCGGTGGTTTACAAATGAACGGATAATACGCAGAAGTATTTATTTTTTGGCCAACTGTCCTTAGAATTAATATTTTATTTTCCTTACTGCCATCTACAAACATCAACAAGTTCTAGTATTTTACTTATGTACAGTGAGGGTCAATATTAAGTCCCACCCATGCGTTTTCTTCTTGTGATTATATCAATGTTTTTATAAAAGAAAATGAAAATCTTTATTGGAATTATTCTAGGTTTGAACCAGTTTCCATTAAAAAATATATAACATTTTTTTAAAAACAAAGAAATAATAACAAGAAGAAAACGCATGGGTGGGACTTAATATTGTCCCTCACTGTACTTTTCCAGTTTTTTTCGATTTTCTCAAAATTCGCTCCATCGATTTTGAATCAATTGACTTTTTTACTTTTTTCTTATGAAATGCAAGTGGTCAAGTTAAAAGTGCTATGGGAAACTGAATCTATCTCGACACAAAAAATCTGGTGTGACAAGCATGGCGCACAACTTTCCCTTACCCAAGGGTAAGAGAAAGTTGTCTGTGTGCGCCAGACATACCAGATTCTTTTGATTGCATGTGATTGCTAGATCTTTGGTTATAAAAAAAATTGCGCTCCGTCTCTCTTAAAAAAAAAAAATTTGTATTTCAAGTACAAAAATTGATTATATAACTATTTAATAGAATAATTTTTTTTTCTGTTAACTGTTTAATAAATCATCCTTTTTTTGTTGATTGCATAGCTTCTATATACAAAGTCGTTTGACTATAGCGAATTGAACAGATTTTGTATTTTTCTTTTAAATCAGAGCAAAGGAAAAAAAAATATATATTTTTTTTAAAGGTGAGCACATAACGATTTAATTCTTCAATTCTTTTTGAATTGTGTCATCCCCCCTCTTCCCTTCATCCCCCTAGACAATTCATTGTCCCTGCAAGTCATTTGTTTGCTCGCTTATCTTTTGTTAGGGTGACAGCTGTGAAATTCATGTCTATCTTGATCATACAGGCTAACACCATTTGAATAAAATATATATAAAAAAAAGTTAATTTGCTCGATATCATCCTATAACAAAATCAAATAATTATATTTACTCTTTTACCGGATTAAAAAAAAAATGTTTCCCTCCTGAAAATCGCTTTAAGTTAATAAATATTGGAATCACAGCAATATATTCAATAGTCGTTTATTAAGTCTTTAAAAAATGTCTTTTCTAATAATATATAATCTAAAAACTTGATAGCTTCCACCTGCATGTCTTAAAATTAAAAGATTATCTTGAACGTCTTTTTTAAACAATATTGAATTCTGCCAATCATACGAATTAACATTGAATGGAGAGAGATAAGCGAGTTTCCTTTACTTTCGCCTCTAATAACGAATCTTGATAGACAAGCCCTGCTATTAGCCTAATGCTATATCATTAACTTAGTTGCTCCGGTACCATTGAATCTAGTACAAATGAGCCTCTTTATAATTGATATTAATGTGACTATCTTTAGATTATAATTGCAAATACTTGTGGCTTGGAACTGATAATCAATCAGTCATGCATGAATGCCTTTGATAGAATTAATATTTCGCTATTGTGTGGCCAGTCGTGTATTCCAATGCACATGAAATGAGGAGAGAATCAATTTTATATGTGTGTTAGTGAGACTACTAAGTACGCATATCAAAATTTGCTATCTAATATTTCACTTATTTTGTTTATTTGATTATTTTATCCATTAGACAGAGAATTTTATCATTTATCAAAATTTTATTATTAATATAATAATTAAAATTTACTTTGATTTGCTAATTCTCATATATTTTGAGAGCAAGAGTGTTTACAATTGTTTATTAAATAATTTTTTAAAAAATAATAAATCCCTTTTAAATAGGCAAAATAGATATCTTTTCTGGAAAGATTTTGCATAACTAGCAGGCGCCCTTGTTCAGTGGCGCCTCTCGTGTCGAAAAGGTGAACTTTCAACTTTAACATATTTCCTGTTCTTGCTACTACTAAAGAAAATTAATTATATTTTCATTATCAATCAGGCGCGGTCCTGGAAATTTGTTTTAGGGGAGGGGGCTGAAATTTTTTTTGAAGGCATCTTGGAGGACGGGGGAGGCCGGGGAATTTGAATGTTTAAAAAACATTTTTTTTTTTTTTTTTTTTAACATTCACACTTTTTTCTCATTCACACTCACACTCACACACACATTCACACAGTCTTTTCGGCAACTTAGGCCATATAGTAAAAGCGATTTGGGTTTTCAGGGGGGCGATAACTAAGCGGGGGGGGGGGCGATGAGTATTCAAAGGGAGAAAAATTATTTACTAAAATTTAAAAAAATAAAAATCAAAGAGAAAAATCTCCTATTTACAGGATGGTCAGGATAGAAGGAGACAAAATATTATCATAAAAATAAAATAGTCTGAAGATAATTCCAATCTAGAATTGAAACGCCACTTTTAACTCAAATTCTAAATTTCAATTAAAAAAAATCATTTTTTTGAAATTTTTTTCACGGGAGCCTCCGGGCTCTTTAATCTCGAATCTTAAAATTTCAATTAAAAAAATCACCCCCGGGTGTGGCATAGTAGGTAGCGTGCCTACCTCCTATACCAGACGTCGCGGGTTCGGACCCAGGCAGTCCGATGATTTTATTTAAGCCATTTGGACACCAGATGGCTTAAATAGAAATGCCTGAACCCCCAATAGACAATATATATTACAACGGTTATCGTCAAAGTCTTAAATGGCCTAAGTTGCCGAAAAGACTGTGTGAATGTGTGTGTGAGTGTGAGTGTGAATGAGAAAAATGAGAAAAAAGTGTGAATGTTTTTTTAAGAAAAAAAAAAAAAAAAAAATCATTTTCTTGAAATTTTTTTCTTCAGGGCCCGGGCCCTTTAAGCTCAAATCAAGTTTAGTCTTTTTCACGACTAAGGATAGCTAAAAATGCAGATTTCAGTGGCTAATTTTCAAAAAATTTTCCATACCCCCAGATTCCCCCGGAAATCCTCTGTCCAGATCTGGCCTCGATAAATTAAAACTTTGTAACTCTTTGTTTAGGAAATTTTGAAAAAATTTTATATAACATTATTTAAAAAAATATTGTAAGCTATGAATAACTATTTCAAAAGTTGTGTCAAAAACTGTGTAAAAAATCTGGTGTGACTGGCGCACAGCACACAACTTTCTCTTACCTTCGGTAATCGAAAGTTGTGTTCTGTGCTTGTCACACCAAATTTTCGTGTCGACACGCATTTAGTTCCCGGCAGTAGGGAATATTTGAATTCAGATGTAAAATTTATAAGTATGGGAAAATATTTATATTTTGTTACCATGGCAACCATTTCTCCTATCTTTCCTATGAAGCACAAGAGTAAAGTGTGCTTCAAACAATTTTGAGGGCAAAACGAGAATATACATTTGAAAGAGCATCTAAAAATTAATTGATTTTTGAATTTTAATCAAAATCGTTAGAGCGAATTTTGAGAAAATCGAAAAAAACTGAAAAAGTACATCAGTAAAGTACTAGTACTCTTTGGCCGATTTTGATTAAAAGCTTATTTTTCCGGTCCCGGGAGGTGTTTAACTTAAATATAAAATTTCAACCTCGTAGCTCAATTCCTTCATGCTTAAAATTGAACACACACACACACACACACACACAGACACACAGACAGACAGACCATGTCGCGAAAACCACTTTTTTGGATTCAGAGGACCTCAAAACGTGAAGATCCATCAAAATCTCGACATCGAATTTTTGACATGAATCCAATACTTTCTCTCTATATATATATTACATATATACATAGGTAAGAGAAAGTAAAAATTGTTGGCATGAAGGCCACAATAGCCTTTTATATACTAAAAAAAAACTTTTTTTTTTTTTTTTTTTGGGGGGGGTATTACTAAGTATTACTAAGTAGCTCCGGGGCCTGTCAAGTCTGTCTGCGACCCTGTATATAGGCCTACGGTAATAAAATTGTTTAAAATAATAAAACAGCTTTATTATTTTACACTTTACTTCAAATTAAAATTAGGCATAGAATGAAAATGTAAGAGGGGGGGGGCGATAGGTGTTAGTCAGCCTCCAGAAAGGGGCGATGGGTCAAAAAAGGTTGGGAACCACTGGTCTAGACCCTAAGGAAGACAGGATTTTTCGATATTCCAATTTTTACAGCCTACCATGATGAATAAGGAATAAAGTTTTTTATTTTTCATCTCTAGTCTACACTTTAGTCTCTATGCTATGAATGGCGTTCTTATGTGAATATACAATATCCACTATTTTACAAAAACATTTGAATTTGATAAATTCTAATAATACTTTCAAAATATTTAATTAAAAAACTTTTTTATTATAAATAAACTGTGACGTGATCTTATCGTAAAAGGCCTATTAAAAATTTTCTACTTTTTAAAAATTAAATTTAATATAATATTCACAAAGGGTAATGTGCTGATGAAAGGGAAGATTTATAGTCAAAATGTCTAGTCAAGATACATATATTAATAAATGACTGACAAGTAGGGCAACATGGAAGGAAATCATGGCAACCGAGAGAAAGGGCGAGAGAGAAAAAGAGGGTGATAAAATCACTGCCTTCACCTCCCTCATCGGAGGAGGCAATTTTTCATTCTTTTTTTTTTCAAACCTAACTTTTATATTTAGATATTTTTTTCTTCTCGTTCTATTAAACTTTTTTCATTGAAACTAAACTAAAAATTCAAAAAAAAAAAAAAAAGTTGAATAGATGGAGGTAAATTTAATAAAAATTCCAAACGAGAATTCAATAATTTAATCAATAAAATATGTAGACAAATTGATGACCGCAAGAAATAAATTTCTATGGTGCCATTCAAGTATTAAGTAATCAAATTATTGGCTGTTTTAGACGCCACCACTTTGTAACGCATCTCCCCCTTAATTATATAAATATTTCTTAATTTTTTCGTTCTACCTGAAAAATAAGCAAATGTTATGACTAGGGCTCGGATTTATAGGCACTGAAAATCTTTAAAATAGGCAGGCAACTAAGCACTAAAAATTATTAAAATAGGCACTTAAAAAGGCATTTATTGTAAAAATAGGCACTTAAAAGGCATTATTTAAAAAATAATATAAAAAAATTTAAAAAATTGATGTCTTATTTTTGGTAATTTGGTTTGACTGGTCGCATAGCACACAATTATTTCTTAATTTCGGTAATTTAAAGGCACATTCTGTACTTGTTTGCTAGAATATTAATAGAAATCAAATTTTTAAGTACTAATTTTTAAAATTTTACATTAAAAATAATTTTATTTTTATTTTTATTTTTTTTTTCAAAAAAAAGTATTTTTTCAAATCTCGGGGGGGGGGGGAAATTACCCCTTTACCCCCCCCTTGAAATATTTTCTTGATAATTCAAAAAAATTTAAATTTAGGCTATGTATAGCTCGTAAAAAATTGAAATTGGCTATTTGAACTTAAAATAGGCACTAAAAAAGGCATTTATAGATGAAATAGGCACCAAAACCCAGAATCGGCCAAAATAGGCATTATAGGCACTAACAAATGCCTCTTATTTTATTCAGAATTTCATGAAACGTATACATATCATAATGGCCTAAATTTTAAGCCATAAATTAAAAAAAGGCAAATAGGGCGAAATCCGAGCCCTAGTTATGACTAGGAGTCAAAAATCTTTCAAAAAAGTTTCATTTTTTAAAAATTTTTCGCCTAATGTCAAAATTAAAAAAAAAAGGTTAATTTCTATCTACTTATTAAATGTAAATTTTTTTTTTTTCATTGAAGAAAAATAATATTTTTACTTTCTCTTACCCTAAATATGAAATATATAGAGCGAAAGTATTGAGATCATGTCAAAAATTTGATGCCGAGATTTTGATGGATATACACGTTTTGACCCAAATTGGTCTGTCTGGCTGTTAAAAAATATTTCAGGAACAAAAAGAACTAGGAGGTTGAAATTTTATATTTGAGATAGGCTCCCCCGCCCTCCCCAAGGGATGAAAATAAGCTTTTGAACAAAATAGGCCAAAAAGTACTAGTACTTTACTGATGTACCTTTTCAGTTTTTTTTTTTTTTTCTCAAAATTCGCTCCAACTATTTTGATTAAAATTCAAAAATCAACTATTACTTTCTCTTACCTCTATATATGTTAATATATAGGGAAAGTAAATATTGGATTCATGTCAAAAATTCGATGGCGAGATTTTAATGGACCTACAGGTTTTGAGGACCCCTGAATCCAAAAAAAAAAGTGGTTTTCGCAACATTGTCTGTCTGTGTGTCTATGTGTATGTGAACAAAATATCTCAAGAACGAAGAAGAGCTAGAAAGTTGAAATTTTATATTTAAGTTAGGCACCCCCATGGGACGTGACACGAAACTTTTGAACAAAATCGACCAAAAAGTACTAGTACTTTCCTGATGTACTTTTTCAGTTTTTTTCGATTTTCTCAAAATGATTTAGATTAAAATTCAAAAATCAATTATTATTAATTAATAAAAATCAATAAGATAAGAGAAAGTTGTGTGCTGTGCGACTAGTCACACCAGATTTTTTTTTAGATGCTCTTTAAAAAGTATATCAGTGAAATTTTTCGTGAAAATTGCTTGAAGTACACTTTATTTTCTTATTAAATTTATCTTATCAAAACGAATCTTTCGAATTTTAATTTATTTATTTGAAGCGACACCTTCACCCCACAGTCATCAATCATAGAGCTTCATAATTGTTGTCACCATAAATCGCTCAAGAATCAAAAGTTCATCCTTTAATCTATTTTTTAATCAATCTCATAGTACAAAATTAATCATTAGCATTTAATTAATTTATTTTTGTATTTTTGTAAATTCATTTTAGTTGTTTGGCTTAAAGCCCGAAATTGGTATATACAAATAGCGGCTTCCTATATCGATTGATTGTCCATTTAGACAAAGTTGAGCAATTTAGCCCCACCCGCTGAGCTCTTCTCGGCAAGCAAGCAAGCCATGAGAAAGTTTGCGCTCTCTGTAATCGATGTAAAATGCATTAGCTAGCAATACTGGCCGGGATCGGAGGCTGCTAGGGCTTCATACGAGGCAAAGAGAGAGAGAGCCCGAGGGCAGCTTTTATTGGCAGTTAACGAAAGCAAATGTTTGCCAAGATTAGCTGACAGCCAAATGCAAGATTCTTAATTCATTCGTAAAGTCAAACAAAAACCAAGGAAGGAAGTTTGGACAATAATATTTTTTATATAAAAAAGATCATTTTTTTTTTTTACTTTATTAATTTTTTCATTTTTTTTATTTGGCATTATAAGAAATTTTTAATTAAAAAAGTATCATAACATAATCAGTCTAGTTTATATAATCCGTTATTTGACTTTTAGCGTTGTGGGCCTATGTGTAATGGATCATGAGAATTATTACTACCGCAAAAGGCAGGAGATAATAAATAATTATTTTGACACTTCTAATCAACTAGTAAACTTATCCGACCGATAGCAAATCATCAAAAATAATAAACAAGAACACGGTTAAAAAATGTTTTTTCACATACAATTAGCTATCTGAAGTTAAATAAAAGTTTTGTGAAGTTAGCAACAAAAAAAAAAAAAAAAAAAAATTAATTAAAAAATTAATTAAAGCTAAATTAATTTTTTAAGAAAAATTTAAAAATTTCCAAAAAAAAAAAACGTAAACACCAGGCTTGTGTTCCTAATTTTACAACTTTGAGAGAACTGCGATCTGGACTCCAGTGCTGGCCCACCGGGATACCGGGAATATCCAGGTGGGCCCTCACATATATTTAAGATTTTTTTTTTTAATGAAATTGGATTAAATTTTTACTATTTTTATTTCTTTTTATTTCTATTTAACTCAATGGTTGATTAACCAGACATCAAAATAAAAGAAGAAAATACATTGTCAGTGTACAAAAAATGTATTATAAAAAAATCAGAAATAAAATATATTATAATCATATAGGCCTATAGAGAGAAAGTATTGGATTCATGTCAAAAATTCGATGTCGAGATTTCAATGGATATACATGTTTTGAGGTCCACTGTTCCAAAAAAGTGGTTTTCGCAACATAGTCTGTCTGTCTTTGTTTTTTTTTTCCTTAAATTTAATATTGTGGGCCTACGTCACCCGGGCCTAAATGTGTTCCAGTCCTGGAGCTCTTATTTAATCATATGATTAGCTTAACTATTGATGTGATTAGACTCGAATTCCATAGTCAAATAGCTAATCCGAGGGTTAGCTATTAAGATGTGAAGCAACCGGACCTTATCCAATTAGACATGCTATTCCGAGTTCTGAATTTGGTATTAAATATGCTTGGTTCATCTAAATACGTAAATAATAGCTATTTATTTAAATTGTCTAACAGTTTTAGCTGCCCGAAGGGCTAGAAAAGAACTCAGGATAGCCAGCCTCATAGCCCAACAAAAATCATTCCTTCCCTAAATGTTGATTAAATTGCCGTATCACCGTATTCGGCGTTTTATGATCGGGATTTAAATAAAGTAAGACCTGTATAGAAATTCCAGAAAGTTTGTTTCCCAAAAAGATCAATAGATATCCTCATCTTCCTCTTTTTTTTTTATTTACTAAATATGTAGGATACAAATAATACTTAATAAAATATACAGTCTTTGACGATTTGAAATTCAAATTTTAAATTTATTTAATCTAATTTTTTTCTTTTGAAAAACAGCCCGACATAATTTATATTATTAATATTATGATATACTTAATAATGTCTGTATATTTTTTTATTATAACACCTTTGTAATATCTTTTTTTAATGGTCATGTTTAATTCAATTTAATAAAAGTGCATTTTTTTTTTATCTTGGCTTTATATGGTTTGTTGAATGAGACCGAAATATTCCATTATGATATTTTCTCTCTCTTTCTCTCTTTGTTTTATATTATAATATTATTTTTTTTACATTTTAATTGAAAATTATTTACACAAAAATATCTCATATAATTAAAAATTAATTTGATAATGAAATTTGTTATTCCACTCAACGTCGAGTCGAGATAATCGAAGTCGATTAAGTGAATGACGCACGCAATCACTCAGAAAGCAAAAAAGATAAAGTTCAATATCATATTTAATATTTTAATTAAACTTTCTTATTCTCATATAAAAGATCTTTTTTTTTTTTGCTTTGGAATAAAGAATAATGGTTTTGATGTTGTGAGATCAGAGGCTTGGTTAAGAAGTTTAATAATATTCCTATAAAATTATGTTCTATGTATTATCAAAAATAAGTAAATCCTTTCTAGACATAGAGACTTTAATGATTAGTCAGGTGGAGAAAATGTTTACCTATTTTTAATATTCTAATATTTTTTTACCAGTACTCTCATAATTTTCAACGAACTCCGATCTTTACTCCAATCTTTTGATTGACTGATTGATTTTAGGAAGGATTTTGGTGTTGCACTGAAACGGAATTTTGCATTCTTATAAAGGACGTTATGGAGAGTCCAGGAAAAATACTCGGGCCCCTAAATTCCTATGACTTTTTGAGTTATTAATTCCTAAAGTTACGATTTCTCCCATAGGATATGTTCTTCTGCGTAGTAGGTAGAGTGCCTACCTCCTAAACCAAACGTCGCGGGTTCGGACCCAGGCAGTCCGATGATTTTATTTAAGCCATTTGGATACCAGATGGCTTAAATAGAAATGCCTGAACCCCCAATATATTAATTACAACGGTTTTCGTCTAAAGTCTTAAATGGCCTGAGTTGCCGAAAAGACTATGTGAATGTGAGAAAAAAAGTGTGAATTTTCTTTCTATAATGAAGAAAAGGCGAAGGTCCTCCGCAGGCGGGCCTGAGCCAGCTGAAGAGAGTTCCAGGGGGCCTTGGTCCCCTTTCTAGACGCCAGCCTGTTTCTCATAATTGAGAAAAGGGCAATTTTAAAATACAAAAAATTCTTTCTTAAATAAATCAAGGGAAAAATATTCAAAACAAAATTTAATATTCAATAGTAGCCCTATTAATTTTTACTAGCCGCCCCGCCCGCCTGTTGCTTTTCTTAATTTTGTAAAAAAAAAAATTTTTTTAAGCATTCACACTTTTCTCTCATTCACACACATTCAAACAGTCTTTTCGGCAACTTAGGCCATTTAAGACTTTGACGATAACTGTTATATTAATAAATACATATTTGGGGTCCAAATGCCTTAAATAAAATCATCAGACTGCCTGGGGTCCGAACCCGTCGCTTTCGGTATAGAAGGTAGGCACGCTACCAACTACTCCAAGCCCCGTGGGATATAAAAAAAACAAAACAAAAAAAAAAAAAAAATTATTACTAGGTCTACTATTCCAATGTGCCTGTTTGAAGATTTGTTTACATTTATTGAATACATAAATCTAAAAAATACATAAATATTTCTCTATACATTTCCTATGGGAGAAATCGTAACTTTAAGAATTAATAACTCTAAAAGTTATAAGAATTTCGAAGTATTTTTCCTGAACTCTCCATAACGTCCTCTATAAGACTGCAAAATTTCGTTTCAAAAATTTTTCTCGCTTGAGACGGGAAGCGAACCCGAAACCCTAGGCAATATAAGCTAAAGTCTTTTCTTTGACCTACAAAAAATAAAAAAATAAAATTAAAATTAAAAAAAAAAACCGAATCCGGCTTTTTGAGGAACACTCGGTTTTTGAAAATTAGCCAAAAACCCGGTTTCGGTTTCCTTATATTAATATAAGATAAATGAAAAATATTATAAGTATGTTAGGGAAAGGAGCAGGAGCAGCGAAAAAATGTTAAAAAAAAACAAGTCCCTTTGGCGCAGAGGATAGCGCGTTGGACTTCTAATCCAAAGGTCGTGGGTTCGATCCCCACAAGGGATGTATTTTTTTTTTTTAGTCTTAATTACTTATTAATACTAATATTTATTCATATTCTCTGAAAAACATCAGAAAAATAAATATATATTACTTAAATAAAATAAATTAGATACTTTTTTTTTATCGATTCAGCAAAGCAAGAGGAAATTATAAAGATTGTAAATTAGATGAGTTATATCTAACTTAAACAAACTTTTCTGTTCAAAAACAACAGAAAAAAAATCTGATAAAGAAATTAATATAATTCATCATTGACGTGACAGAAGCTAACTTTATATTCCCCTTCTGTCAGACAGAAACAATTAATAATCTATAATTATCAAACTCAAACATTACAAATAATACATTTAATACTTCTCTTCATTTATATTTTAGAAGAGACAATGGAAGAAGATAAAAAATTATTTTAATAAATATATAATTTATATCAACACATGGGCGTGTGTGTGCGCGTCATCATCATTTATCAAGAAGGCAGAAAAAAATGACTTTAAATTTGTATTTTATTTATTATTATGATTATTATTTTTTTCTCTCGACGTCAGTTTTAGTAAAAGGATGAGGGGTTCCGGCACTTGAGCTAAGGCCTCCAAGGCTTTTATCATGTAAATTAATTAGCAAGAGTAGCGAGGTCGAGGGTAAAAGACTAAAGTAAATGCATTATATAAATATATATATACACATACACACGCTAAAATATATATAGTGGATATAAATGTTTGTGTTTTTCGACAACACAAAGCCGTTGCTACTCACTCACTCTTTTGAATGCAAGTCTATATATATTAAACTTTTATGCATAATGTAACCTTGATAACTGAGATTCAACAACAGGGTCATAGACAAACTTTGTAAACAAGGTTGATTTTTTAAAGCCCTTTTCGGCTACAGAGGACATTAAGGATTTATTAATTTTGATATATTCGTATATAATTTAAATTCAATAATATCGATAGCTACTGAGGGACGTTCCACACGCTGGACCTGACCAATCCCGAACTTTCGCCACACTTGGTAAACGGGGTTGTTATTTCATCTAATCAATCATTAGTGTCAGAACTAACACGTTGTAGTTACTCTCAGGAGTTATTTTCAAGAGAATAATACTGAGTTCCCGTTTTATTCCTCAGGAGGAGGAAACTCACATAGAGTTGGATAATCTTTTGCCATGAGGTGGACTTGAACTTGAGTTGTCTTTAACTCGAGGTGGATTTGAACTTGAGTTGTCTTCAACTCAGGATTATATAAGCTTAATTGATCCCCTCGACTAATCGCTTCCTCAAGGTTATTATATCAACTTAAACAGGTTTTCTCTTTTGAGATTAGAATTAAATTTTAACCTTGTTTGAAAAGGATATAATTTTTTCAATCAATCCTCAAATAGACTGTTCATTAGCCAGTCAATATATCGTTTAAGATCGCAAGTTTGCGAGATATGTTTGTGCTTAAGATTGGGTAAAATTGCATGCCCTGGAGTCTAACCAGAACCTCCAAGCTTTCGCGGCTAAGAATTTAGGAACAAATATAGAAACATATTGTATAAAAACTTAATATTTGCCAAATGTAAAGTAAAAAATCTGGTGTGACTACCTTTATGCTAATTTTCGATACGGACCGATGTTGAAACATTAAATATATCACGAACTTCTCCGGAGTCGAGAAACTTTTAAAGGCTTTTTATTTGACTGAGCCTGCCCTCAACAAAATTTTACTTTATTATTATTCCTTATAATTAAATATTCTTAAAATATATTCCAATTTAAAATATGATTAATGCCGGAGTACATACTCTTAGTCAATATATTTCCCGACATCTACAGAGAGTCCTTTTTATTTATGATTCATATATCGCACATTCTAAAGAAAATCATTGAATCTAAGAAATTTCATGTTTACACAAAAAAAAAAAATGGCGCTCGAAGTCCCTCTAAAATCATATTAAGATTAGTGGGTGCGATGACTTTCAAAAAACAATTGATAGGCAGGCAGTGGACTATTTTTAAATGAAAGTAATACACTTTGTCTTACAATTTGTTAGTAATGTCAATTTTCTTCTGATAATCCTGTAAAATTTAAATATTTCATGTTAGGACAGTTATCATCTGAGGGTGCGAAATTTCTTCCACTAATCGCTATGATGTTTCATTCAAATGCTCTTTTTTTTCCTCATGAATGGAATTCTTTCGTTGTTTTCTTCTTTTAAATAGTTCAAAGGAATTAATTAGTATTTCTAAAGATTGCTTTTACTCACGCTTGGAATTTCAAAAATAACTCTTTCATTTTTTTTTGCATACTAATTACTTTTTAATTATAACATTCACAGGGCTGTTAATTTTTTTTTTTTTTTATAAATTCTTTGAGAATTTAACCTCATTTATATACAAAAAAAAGAAGTAAATGTTTTTTTATAAACAACGTGAACTTTGAATTTATCAGGAAATAAAATGTCTAATTATAATTATTTAATATTTTTATAAAAATATAGAAAGTGAATTAAGTTAGCTTATTATTCAATATATAAAAACTATCTTGAACCTGCTCCTTAAGCATAAGCAACCGGCAAAATTACTTTTGACGGCTCAAAAGGAATTTATTCCTTTATTTCAAGTTATTGATTAGATGTTCTCCCTATTAAAACAAAAATGCAAATAGATAAAGGAATGTTTTATTAGTAGAAATGTGATATTTTAATATATCAATAGTTTCACCACTATTTTATTAATAATTAAAAGTTTCTATTTTCTAATGCAGATTTCTTGTAGAGAAACAGATAATTGAAGAATTTTACTCAGTAATATAATAATTAGAATTTTATTTACTTTAAAATTAAAATTATTAAAAAATCAAACTCCCTTGCTTGCCATAAGTAAACATTAGGTAGGTTTTCTATGTAAATATGTTGGAAAGCTAGATAAATTTATGCAACTCATATACTAACTTATACTCTATATATACTGAATATACAAATGGAAAAGTTTGAAATTTTAAATTATTTAACTTTAAGGATAAAATTTATATTTACGAGATGAGACGATTCATTGGAAAAGCTATTAAAACCTTTTGAAATTTAGAGTTTTTTTTAGTGCTTAATTAGAAATTAAAATATCCCTTGTTTATACATCACCATCCCGCTATATTTTTCTCTCTCTCAAAAAAAAAAAAAAAAATTCACTTATTTAACCCTCCAGTTTCACTTGAAGTTTAATGCAGTTGTCCGAGAAACGTGTGGAAGCTTTGCTACGCCCACCTCTTGCTGCTTTTACGCGCCTCGACTTACCTCGCTCCTGAAGCGGTTTTTTGTACAGTGAGCGCCACAATTAAGTTCCCACTTGATTGCTAGAATCTTAAGTATATAGTGTATAGTGAAATAATTTTAATGACCGAAAAGGTAAACTAGTACAGATGATTTTATTTTACCTTTTCAAATTTAAAATTATTTCACCATTTACCATATACTTGATTGATTGATTGATACCATATACTTAAGGTTCTAGCTATCAGGTGGAGACTTAATTGTGGCACTCACTGTACCCAAGTCAAAGGAATACGAGGACGAGGAACCCCGAAGTGCACCTCCAAACTCTCGAGTTTCCTCGCTAGCCCTTCATTGTGTTTTGCAATTTTATTGAGTGATTCTGATTTATTAATTTAAATTCATAATTTTATGATAAATGGATCCAAGACTTTTTATTGCAATTTGCAATTCCTTGAAGCTTTTCAAAGGGTACCAGTGATTTGGGATCCCAAAAATACTAATCATAACCTGGAATCTGTGTGATTAAGCTGAAACTAATCATAAAGATAAAAAAGTAAAAATAAACGTTTAAAAACTTTAATAAAATATAAATAAAATTATAATGGATGCATCGTGCAACATTGGCGAGTTTCCTCGCCATAGTTACACCTCGAGATTCTGGAGGGGACTTTAGATTAATTACATATTCTAATGTATTATAGTTGATTTTTATTTTTATTATAGATCAAAAAGGGGCTCGCTGGTGTAGTGAGCTAGGGTGTCAGCTTCTGCAAAGAAGATCCCTGTTCAAATCCTTGGCATGCAGGATTTTTCATTTAATAAAAATATTTATTTAATGTAAACAAATCCTCAAGCAAGCCCTGGATTGGAATATAGGATCTTTCCACAATAGCCCTCAGGCAACTCTACGAAGAGAGGGAGTTGCTGTGACATCCCGTCCTGTGGAAGGGACGTAAAGAAGGTTCCCTCTCAGTGATGCATTCTTCGAAAGGAGTAGGCTACACGCCGGTGCTGAGGGAGTCCCTCCTCAACTAGGACATCCTCCATAGCATAGAAGAAGAGGTTGGATAAAAGGAGCCGGTTGGAACCAGAAATAAGGATATGTTCACTAGCTAGAGACGAGAGCAGGAGGAGGAGCTAGAGATAGGAAATGATGTAACTTCACGGGGTGCCGGTAAATGGCTACTGCCAGAGGCCAGTTGGGTTTGAGGTGTGTGTCTCCGTACACGTAAGCACCTCGGGTAAATAAACGGGGATCCCGATAGGAATTTCAAAAATAAAAAAATATAGATAGATTTCATTGAATTTAATGAAATAATGGTAGTGTACCGAAGGTCAAATGTGAAAAAAAAAAAAAATTTAATGAAATCCTTGACCTTCTTGTTTTCAAACATTATATTTTTTTTTAAATTAAGAAGTAGGTTATATTGATCTGATTTGTTCTTTTTTACTTTCTCTTACCTATGTATATATGTAAAATATATATAGAGAGAAAGTATTGGATTCATGTCAAAAATTCGATGTCGAGATTTTGATGGATCTTCACGTTTTGAGGAACTAAATACATGTCGACACAAAAAATCTGGTGTGACAAGCACAGAACACAACTTTCGATTACCGAAGGTGAAAGTTGTGTGCTGTGCGCCAGTCACACCAGATTTTTTTTTTTATTCAAGCCATCAACCTTTAGCCATCGGCATGATGTGTTCTTATTCTAGTGTGTTTATCGTTTTCACGTGTCCGCTCTCTAAGCTGGGAAACATTAATAAATCAAAATATATGCTAGTTTCAATAAATATTTTTTTCCATTTTGTTATAGGCCTACATATCCAATTCATTCATTACTAAATATTTTAATTAGATTAGGATCAATATAGATACACGAATAATAAATATCAAATATGGCTATTATCAATATTAAATAAAACATTTAAAGAATTTAAATTGATAATCCAACATAAATATCTCGGTATATACACAATTCAATTTGAATATGATAGTTTATATTCATATATTAATTAAATTAAGAGAATATTTGCAAACATAACAAACATAACTCACAATTAATATACGGGGATATTCTCAACTAAGATATTAACATTATATATTGAATATAATTAGATTTGAATGATTCAAATATTTCTAATTTAATGATGGAGAAAAATTTTGTAAAAAATATTTTTACTCGAGGTCATAATATTAATATAATATCCGATTTTAAATATTTCATGCTTGATCGGATGGAAAAAGAAATCATGATCCAACATTTCATTCAGGTATTAGATTTAGAGGGGAATTGATTTTCTTTGACAATGCTTCCTTTGAATATATTATACATAACAGGGGTGGTCAAGCTTACTATCAGTGAGGCCCAAATTCAGGGAATACTCCGGCTAATTATCTCTTTTGAGGCTTATGATTTTGCAATGGTCGTACCATATTTTCTATAATATACAATCTAGCATAATAAATATTACTCGTGAAACAAAAATAAAAATTTAATCTTGATTTTGCAAGCTTCCTTCCATCTGAATTTCTCTTTTCTACGCAATTTTATAAAGCAAAATCATACATTATAGAAAATGTCTTTAGCACTTTGAAAATAGATTTAAATCTTTTTTCATCAACACAAGGGAGGCATGCCTATGCTGTTCATCTCTCAACTAATAGAACTAGTAAATTCCAATCTTCCTTTGTCCCCATGACCTCCCGTGATTGGGACAAGCTCCCTGCGTCTATCTTCCCCAAAACCTACAATCTTCTGACTTTCAAGTCTAATCTCAACAGACATTTTAACTATATTCTTCCTGGCTGCATGTGACCCCCGGTCATTATAGGTTTTCGGACCCGATGCACTCATTACAAAAAAAAAAAATATATAATTATATATATTTTTCGAACCAGGCAGACACCTAAATGTAAGAATCGATTTTTAAAAAGAACAGTTTATTAAATAGGCCTATATTCTTCCAGTAGCGTAGCCAGGATTTCAGCTTGGGGGGGGGGGGCCAAAAAATTTATGAACACGCGGGAGAGAGGGGGGTTCCTTCCCCCCCCCCCCATATTCAAAAAACTTAAAGTGGAGAAACTTTTTTTTTAGATAATGAGTCATTCCACGTCAAATCGATACACTTTTTAACCTCACCATCTCAGATTTCTATGAAATTTGGGTCATAGGTAGAGTCAATAGAGACTAAGAAAAAGACCCAATTTCAACTTGATATCTCAACTCGTTTAAAAGATATGGCGCGTTAAAGTTGTCAAAAATGGCAAAAAATCGACCTAACCACATCTATTTAAATTGCTATAAAATCTCTTACCCTGGTCGTACACGAGGACATTTTTAAAGCAATTTCTGGCGACATTTCTTGCTCCATAAAAATGTCTTGAAAAATGGCCGGAATTTCTAGCTTGAAAAAAAACCTATCATACACGAGGACATTTGTATTTTTGGGGCCAATTCTGAGCACAAACGTGCGCAGTTTGAAAATTTAAACTGACAGCTGAACCAAAAACTTTTTTAGGTTAAAACTATAAGAGGCCCTTAATATATATAGAAATATATATTTATTAATAAAAAAAATATAAAGACATACCTCATTTGGAAAAAAATAAGCTAAGAATTGTTTTTTAATATCTATACAAAGGATTTTTGGTTTCTTTAGATAAATAATAAATATTATATGCACAATGAAAATTTTATTTATATAAAATTTTGTTAATCATAAAACTAACATATAAAGAAATGAATGCATTCATATATTATACAAAATATAACTTGATTGTGATTTCCAAGCCTGAAGATTATGGTTTATCCACAATTTAAATTTAAATCATAAATGTTTGTGCAAATCCATCTAAAATAAATATTTTAGTTATTATCAAAGAATATATTCCAAATGAAAATTTAAATAAATAATAGTTACACTGTTAAAAATTTTCGAGCCATATTCATACACATGTGTAGGAAGTCTGTTACACAAACTGTTTATGAATATTCATTTTGGGTATATGAGAAAGGTCATATACCAAAAATGAACTTTCATATTCGGGTATGTGAAAAAATTCATTTTCGGGTATATGAATAAATTCATTTTTGGTATATGAAATTTAAATTACGGGTATATGAAAAAATTCATTTTCGGGTATATGAATAAATTCATTTTTGGTATATGAAATTTAAATTACGGGTTTATGAGAAATAATATACTTTTTTGTGAAAAATGAAAGTAGGAGAACTTTTAATTATAGACCACATATTTGTATTAAATATTTATTAAAAATATATAAATACTGTACAAATATATATATTTTTAATAAATATTTAATACAAATATGTGGTCTATAATTAAAAATTCTCCTAATAATAATATTTCAAACCACAAAAGCTTTAATAAACAAAAATTAAAGTCCTTACGAGCAGGGGCGCCGGAACGAATTTGAATCAGGGGGGGGGCAAAAAAATTTTTTTTAGAAAATTAAAATAATTTAATATGTTCAAATAGTATAAAACAAAAACAAATCTACTATAAAACTTTAAAAATTTTAAATAAAATCACAATTTTAATAAAATTAAAATTTTAAAAAATTTGGTAGTGATTTTATCAAAAATTTTTTGGAAAAAATTTGGAAAAAAATCTGGTGTGACTGGCGCACAGCACACAACTTTCTCTTACCTTCGGTAATCGAAAGTTGTGTACTGTGCTTGTCTCACCAGATTTTTTGTGTCGACATGTATTTAGTTTCCGACAGTAGGGTACATTCGATTTTCAAGATGTAAAATTTATAAGTATGGCAAAATATTTATATTTTGTTACCATGGCAACCATTTCTCCTATCTTTCCTATGAAGAACAAGAGTAAAGTGGTCTTCAGAAGATTTCAATCACAAAATGAGAATATACATTTTATAGAGAATCTAAAAAATAATTGATTTTTGAATTAAAAAAAAAATCGTTGGAGCAAATTTTGAGAAAATCGAAAAAAACTGAAAAAGTGCATCAGTAAAGTACTAGTACTCTTTGGTCGATTTTGTTCAAAAGCTTCGTGTCACGTCCCAGGGGGGTGCCTAACTTAAATATAAAATTTCAACTTCCTAGCTCTTTTTGTTCTTGAGATATTTTGTTCACAGACACACACACACACACACACACACACACACACACACACACAGACAGACAGACAGACCATGTCGCGAAAATCACTTTTTTGGATTCAGGGGACCTCAAAACGTGAAGATCCATCAAAATCTCGACATCGAATTTTTGACATGAAACCAATACTTTCTCTCTCTATATATTAACATATATATAGAGGTACGAGAAAAGTAAAAATGAATTTCTTACTCTTTTAATTTTTTTTAATTTAGAAGATTTTAATTTTCAAAAGTAAAAATATATCATTTTTAAAAATAAATGAAATAAAAAGAAATTTTGCCCCCCCTCTGTCCCCCCCCCTGTAGGTTGCCAGGGGGGGCAATGTACCCTTGCCCCCCCAGTTCCGGCGCCTATGCTTACGAGTTTATAGTTTTGAGGGAAAGTGAGTGGTCTAGGTGAAATAATAGTTTTTTTTATTTATTTTATTTTTTATTTGTTAAAAAAAAATTATATTATATTAAAATATACAATTTTACTAAATAATAAAACAAATTAAACTATTAAAATAATAAATTTGTATCAAAAAATAAATTTTTATACATTTCCAAGTAAATTTAACACAAATACAAATCATTTTAATTATTTAATACAAAAAATATGTCGATTTTCATCTTCTTTGAGAAGAAATAAAGAGTTACATTTTCATTGCAGTTTGGAGTTTATTCCCTGGCTGGAGTATAAACTAACCTCACCTGAAAAATGACAAACAATAATTTATTTGAAATTGAGAAAAAAAAAAATTTCAATGAAAAAATTCAAATTCAATACTTACGATTTTGTTAGTAAAATGTTCCTATTTCAATATATTGATTAAATATTTATATTTCATTTTAAATAATAATACACGTTCAATTATCTATGTGTTAAATCAGCTACTTCAAAAACAGAATTTGGTGCCAACCTGGTGCCAACCTAACCAATTTCTTGTATATTTTAAAATTAATTATTTTGGTGAAATTGTTAATTTTAATTTTAATTTCTATAGCTATTTAGTTGAATTACTTTATAAAAATTATTTAATTAGTATGATTTTAATATACTTCATAAATATTTAAATAGTTTAGAGCGCGAATTTCAAACCAGAATTTAATAAATTTAGATTTGTGAAATAAATTTTAAAAGAATAATTTCAAGTTTCCTTAAAATAATTATAAAATAATATTAATAAAAATTCCTTGAGGTAGTCGAGTTATTTGAGAACGTTTAGACCAGTGATTCTCAACTTGTCGCGGTGCACTTTTAACGATTTCAAAATTTGGCGGCACACAAAGAAAAAGATAAGTTTAAAAGTTGGTAATTTGTTCATAAACTTTTATATTAATTTTATTTCACATCCTGGGTGTATTAAAATTAAACTACGAAAAGTATATGAAAAAAGAAGGAAAATTCATATTTTTTTTAAAGCGATACTTATTCATATACTTGTATATTAATTTTAGCTCATATCCTGGTCTATTAAAATTAAACCACCAAAGTTTATGAGATATGAATGAAAATTCATATTTTTTTTTACAGTGTATATGAAAAAAGAAGGAAAATTCATATTTTTTTTAAAGCGATACTTATTCATATACTTGTATATTAATTTTAGCTCATATCCTGGTCTATTAAAATTAAACCACCAAAGTTTATGAGATATGAATGAAAATTCATATTTTTTTTTACAGTGTATTTAAAACAAAGTATTCATTTACCTTGTATAATAATATAAATATATAATCTAGATTTTGCTCTTCTTTTATTTCTTTCATTCTTAATGCCGTGGTGGAATGAAAATTTCAAGATAAAATAAATAGAAAAGCATAAGAAGACAAGTGACTGATAAATTGGATCTAAAACGTCAACTCAAATAAATAAATATATTTTAATTTTGATAAATAAAATAAAATATCAAATCTTAATTAGGCCTATTAATTTTTTTTTTTATCACGCTAATTTCTTGATATTAATTGTGAATTTTTTTTTTTTTTAGGTGACATATCAAAAAGAATAAACAAACAAAATAAGAAAATATTACCTCAATTATCACTATATCATGTCGCCATATTATTCCCTCTAATAAAGTGAAATAATTAAGAAAAATTATATTCAAATTAGGGTCCGACCGAAACAAGATTTTCAGCCGAAACCGAAACCGAAACCGAATATTCGGCCTCAACCTTAGTTTCGGCCGAAACCGTAACCGAAACCGAAACTTGTATTTTCTATAAAAAATTTTTTTCATTTTATCTTTTTTTTTTTTGAATAATTTTTTTTCCCTTCGGTGAAAATCATTTTACCTTTTTTTTAGGGAGACTAAATTTTTTTCTCTCTCAAGTGCAAATTATTTGACCTTTTTTTACTTTCTCTTACCTCTATATATATATGTTAATATATATAGAGAGAGAAAGTATTGGATTCATGTCAAAAATTCGATGTCGAGATTTTGATGGATCTTCACGTTTTGAGGTCCCCTGAATCCAAAAAAGTGGTTTTCGCGACATGGTCTGTCTGTGTGTCTGTCTGTGTGTGTGTGTCTGTCTGTGTGTCTGTGAACAAAATATCTCAAGAACGAAAAGAGCTAGGAGGTTGAAATTTTATATTTAAGTTAGGCACCTCCATGGGACGTGACACGAAGCTTTTGAACAAAATCGACCTAAGAGTACTAGTACTTTACTGATGCAATTTTTCAGTTTTTTTCGATTTTCTCAAAATTTGCACCAACGATTTTTTTTTAATTCAAAAATCAATTATTTTTTAGATTCTCTTTCAAATGTATATTCTCATTTTGCCATTGAAATCTTCTGAAGACCACTTTACTCTTGTACTCCATAGAAAAGATAGGAGAAATGGTTGCCATGGTAACAAAATATAAATATTTCGCTATAATTATAAATTTTACATCTTGAAAATTGAATGAACCGTACTGTCGGAAACTAAATTCATGTCGACACAAAAAATCTGTTGAGACAAGCACAGTACACAACTTTCGATTACCGAAGGTAAGAGAAAGTTGTGTGCTGTGCCCCAGTCACACCAGATTTTTTTTTTTTTTGCATGCGAGTCTCATCCCATTTTTTCAGACTCTGGTTTCGGCCGGCCGAAAGGTTCGGCTACTTTTTGGCCGAAACCGAAACTACGGCCGAAGCCATGATTTTTGGCCGAAACTGGCCGAAACCGTAACCGAAACCGAATATTCGGTCGGTTCCTAATTCAAATATCAACATCAATGAACTTCTTTAGAAATAAATATGGGAATGACTTCCCCGAGACTTTCTCGTATATTCTTTTGGAATTACGTCTGGGTATGTGTCACAAATTCATTTGTTTATATTTACATATTTTTTAATGACACCTATATGATTTTGTTTTGATTTTTCTTTCCAAAATTAACGAAAAATGTCGTTTTCTTCTGTGATTGAAACGAAGACAAACACGCACTCCGCGATTCGCGTTCTCCTCGTCTCTTCGCTCTCCGCGTACGATCGCGAGCCGCCTACTCGCTAGCGCTGTCCTCGTCGTCGGCGTCGTGTTTGGATAGGAGCCCATCTGGCTCTTATCCCGTCTTTGACGAGTACAAAGGCAGGAGCCCGTCTGGCTACCTGGCTTGTTATCGTCGTCGTCGTCGTCGTTTGAGCACAGAGAGCTCCCGTCTTGAGACCCTGTCAGTCTGTACTACTGATTGTTCCCGGGGGTCGGCCGTTTAAAGGGCCGGCCGGCCCATGCTAATAAAATAATATTTTTTCTAAAAGTATGAGCCAAGATCCTCTCTGTTCTAGCCCTTGAATTAGACTGGGGGTACGGGGAAAATAAAACACGTTTTACTTTAGGACCTTGTTTATTATTCTCATATTTTACAACAACAATACAAACAATCAGCCTACTTGCCTCACATCACACTCTCCCGATCCTATTTTCGCCTCCTACAATATTTTTTTTTTTTTTTTTTTTAAACATTCACACTTTTTTTTACTTTCCCTTAGCCTATATATGAAATATATAGGAGAGAAAGTATTGCGATCATGTCAAAAATTCGATGTCGAGATTTTGATGGATATACATGTTTTGAGGTCCCCTGAGTCCAAAAAAGTGGGTCCCGCAAATTGGTCTGTGTGTGTGTATGTATGTATGTGTGTGTGTGTGTGTGTGTGTCTGTATGTGTGGACAGATTTTTAGCATGAAGGAATTGAGCTACCGGATTGAAATTTTATATTTAACTTAGGTACCTTCCCACACGCTCAAAATAAGCTTTTGAACAAAATCGGCCAAAAAGTACTAGTACTTTACTGATGTACTTTTTCAGTTTTTTTCGATTTTCTCAAAATTCCCTCCAAGGATTTTTTTAAAATTCATAAATTAACTATTTTTTAGATGCTCTTTAAAATGTATATTCTCATTTTGCCGTTGAAATCTTCTGAAGACCACTTTACTCTTGTTCTTCATAGGAAAGATAGAACTGGTTGCCATGGTAACGGAATTTAAATCTTTTTCTTTTTATTAGATTAAAAATCAATTATTATTTAAATTCCCATTTATTTTTTTTTATTTCTGTTTTAATTGTTTCAAAGAAAACATATATATATATATGTAGGGAATTGTAAAATAAAATGTGAAAAATATATTTACAATTCTAAATGTTGGTTTATTAATAAATGTAAAATAAAGTTTATTTACATATGAAAAACATATAACCAAGTATTTATTAATTTAAATAAGCGAAAAATGTAGGTACCGCCGGGATTTGCACCACGGATCTTGTCGATTTACGCTCAACACGCCCTACTGTTGGACCACAGTACGCACTCGCTTATTTAAATTATGATAGATCGCTGATTTCAGTCTACTAGAGAAACGCCGCTCTAATCAAGCGTTCAGATTTCTCCGCTGCTGAGGCGCGATCTAGATGGACGTTTTGAGAAATTAACTCAATTATGCAATTAATAAATAAAGAATTATATATATCATGTGTTGGTCCATGAGGTAATTATGAAAAACATATAACCAAGTATTTATTAATTTAAATAAGCGAAAAATGTAGGTACCGCCGGGATTTGCACCACGGATCTTGTCGATTTACGCTCAACACGCCCTACTGTTGGACCACAGTACGCACTCGCTTATTTAAATTATGATAGATCGCTGATTTCAGTCTACTAGAGAAACGCCGCTCTAATCAAGCGTTCAGATTTCTCCGCTGCTGAGGCGCGATCTAGATGGACGTTTTGAGAAATTAACTCAATTATGCAATTAATAAATAAAGAATTATATATATCATGTGTTGGTCCATGAGGTAATTATGAAAAACATATAACCAAGTATTTATTAATTTAAATAAGCGAAAAATGTAGGTACCGCCGGGATTTGCACCACGGATCTTGTCGATTTACGCTCAACACGCCCTACTGTTGGACCACAGTACGCACTCGCTTATTTAAATTATGATAGATCGCTGATTTCAGTCTACTAGAGAAACGCCGCTCTAATCAAGCGTTCAGATTTCTCCGCTGCTGAGGCGCGATCTAGATGGACGTTTTGAGAAATTAACTCAATTATGCAATTAATAAATAAAGAATTATATATATCATGTGTTGGTCCATGAGGTAATAAACAGCGATCTATCATAATTTAAATAAGCGAGTGCGTACTGTGGTCCAACAGTAGGGCGTGTTGAGCGTAAATCGACAAGATCCGTGGTGCAAATCCCGGCGGTACCTACATTTTTCGCTTATTTAAATTAATAAATACTTGGTTATATGTTTTTCATAATTACCTCATGGACCAACACATGATATATATAATTCTTTATTTATTAATTGCATAATTGAGTTAATTTCTCAAAACGTCCATCTAGATCGCGCCTCAGCAGCGGAGAAATCTGAACGCTTGATTAGAGCGGCGTTTCTCTAGTAGACTGAAATCAGCGATCTATCATAATTTAAATAAGCGAGTGCGTACTGTGGTCCAACAGTAGGGCGTGTTGAGCGTAAATCGACAAGATCCGTGGTGCAAATCCCGGCGGTACCTACATTTTTCGCTTATTTAAATTAATAAATACTTGGTTATATGTTTTTCATAATTACCTCATGGACCAACACATGATATATATAATTCTTTATTTATTAATTGCATAATTGAGTTAATTTCTCAAAACGTCCATCTAGATCGCGCCTCAGCAGCGGAGAAATCTGAACGCTTGATTAGAGCGGCGTTTCTCTAGTAGACTGAAATCAGCGATCTATCATAATTTAAATAAGCGAGTGCGTACTGTGGTCCAACAGTAGGGCGTGTTGAGCGTAAATCGACAAGATCCGTGGTGCAAATCCCGGCGGTACCTACATTTTTCGCTTATTTAAATTAATAAATACTTGGTTATATGTTTTTCATAATTACCTCATGGACCAACACATGATATATATAATTCTTTATTTATTAATTGCATAATTGAGTTAATTTCTCAAAACGTCCATCTAGATCGCGCCTCAGCAGCGGAGAAATCTGAACGCTTGATTAGAGCGGCGTTTCTCTAGTAGACTGAAATCAGCGATCTATCATAATTTAAATAAGCGAGTGCGTACTGTGGTCCAACAGTAGGGCGTGTTGAGCGTAAATCGACAAGATCCGTGGTGCAAATCCCGGCGGTACCTACATTTTTCGCTTATTTAAATTAATAAATACTTGGTTATATGTTTTTCATAATTACCTCATGGACCAACACATGATATATATAATTCTTTATTTATTAATTGCATAATTGAGTTAATTTCTCAAAACGTCCATCTAGATCGCGCCTCAGCAGCGGAGAAATCTGAACGCTTGATTAGAGCGGCGTTTCTCTAGTAGACTGAAATCAGCGATCTATCATAATTTAAATAAGCGAGTGCGTACTGTGGTCCAACAGTAGGGCGTGTTGAGCGTAAATCGACAAGATCCGTGGTGCAAATCCCGGCGGTACCTACATTTTTCGCTTATTTAAATTAATAAATACTTGGTTATATGTTTTTCATAATTACCTCATGGACCAACACATGATATATATAATTCTTTATTTATTAATTGCATAATTGAGTTAATTTCTCAAAACGTCCATCTAGATCGCGCCTCAGCAGCGGAGAAATCTGAACGCTTGATTAGAGCGGCGTTTCTCTAGTAGACTGAAATCAGCGATCTATCATAATTTAAATAAGCGAGTGCGTACTGTGGTCCAACAGTAGGGCGTGTTGAGCGTAAATCGACAAGATCCGTGGTGCAAATCCCGGCGGTACCTACATTTTTCGCTTATTTAAATTAATAAATACTTGGTTATATGTTTTTCATAATTACCTCATGGACCAACACATGATATATATAATTCTTTATTTATTAATTGCATAATTGAGTTAATTTCTCAAAACGTCCATCTAGATCGCGCCTCAGCAGCGGAGAAATCTGAACGCTTGATTAGAGCGGCGTTTCTCTAGTAGACTGAAATCAGCGATCTATCATAATTTAAATAAGCGAGTGCGTACTGTGGTCCAACAGTAGGGCGTGTTGAGCGTAAATCGACAAGATCCGTGGTGCAAATCCCGGCGGTACCTACATTTTTCGCTTATTTAAATTAATAAATACTTGGTTATATGTTTTTCATAATTACCTCATGGACCAACACATGATATATATAATTCTTTATTTATTAATTGCATAATTGAGTTAATTTCTCAAAACGTCCATCTAGATCGCGCCTCAGCAGCGGAGAAATCTGAACGCTTGATTAGAGCGGCGTTTCTCTAGTAGACTGAAATCAGCGATCTATCATAATTTAAATAAGCGAGTGCGTACTGTGGTCCAACAGTAGGGCGTGTTGAGCGTAAATCGACAAGATCCGTGGTGCAAATCCCGGCGGTACCTACATTTTTCGCTTATTTAAATTAATAAATACTTGGTTATATGTTTTTCATAATTACCTCATGGACCAACACATGATATATATAATTCTTTATTTATTAATTGCATAATTGAGTTAATTTCTCAAAACGTCCATCTAGATCGCGCCTCAGCAGCGGAGAAATCTGAACGCTTGATTAGAGCGGCGTTTCTCTAGTAGACTGAAATCAGCGATCTATCATAATTTAAATAAGCGAGTGCGTACTGTGGTCCAACAGTAGGGCGTGTTGAGCGTAAATCGACAAGATCCGTGGTGCAAATCCCGGCGGTACCTACATTTTTCGCTTATTTAAATTAATAAATACTTGGTTATATGTTTTTCATAATTACCTCATGGACCAACACATGATATATATAATTCTTTATTTATTAATTGCATAATTGAGTTAATTTCTCAAAACGTCCATCTAGATCGCGCCTCAGCAGCGGAGAAATCTGAACGCTTGATTAGAGCGGCGTTTCTCTAGTAGACTGAAATCAGCGATCTATCATAATTTAAATAAGCGAGTGCGTACTGTGGTCCAACAGTAGGGCGTGTTGAGCGTAAATCGACAAGATCCGTGGTGCAAATCCCGGCGGTACCTACATTTTTCGCTTATTTAAATTAATAAATACTTGGTTATATGTTTTTCATAATTACCTCATGGACCAACACATGATATATATAATTCTTTATTTATTAATTTACATATAAAAATTAATAAAATAAAAAAAAAGGTCTATTTACACTGATGAATAATTAATTCAAATTAGAAGTTTATAAAAAGTTAATAAAACGGCACAGTAACTATATTTACATAAAAGAAGCGGCACTATAATTGTACTTGCGTGGGAATAATGAGACTGCGAGAGAAAACGCGACGCGCACTTAGCTGATGATGGTGTCTTCTCCGGCAATTTCCCTGGATAGTGGCGGACCCTCTGTCCCTCTGGGCTTGTAGTCGTCTTTGAATAATGGAGAACCGTCTGTTCGCCGATTATTCCGTCGTAATGTGGAATCAGCCTGATTCCACCGTCGTCGTCTTCAGATACAGGGGTACTCGTCTAGTGACCTCTGTCGTCGACTTGTGAATGCATGGACACATGGACACCCGTCTGGCGATCGTTGTGGTTTGCACTGACGTCCGGATCAGGTTGGGGCCCTTTTAAAGAGACCTAACTGGCATGTCCGCTCTTTGATGCTCTCAGAGGGGCTCCGCCCCTCTCCGTCTCCGCTTTGAACCGAGGCTATAAAAGGTCGACGGCTCGGAGTCTCTCCCTCTTTTGCTATACGTCGTCGTTGGAGCAACATCTCCTGGAGCGCCCTAGCGGCGTTCCGTGTCAGGTTCGTGGCGTCTCTGCCTTCTCTCATTATCTCATTTATTCCCTTTGACCCAAATGGCCAATTTAATTATTAGCAAAAGGTGTTGTTACAATTAATTATTAGCAAAAGTTACTGTGCTTTATTATTAGCAAAAGTGGTACTTTTAAAAAGTCCTTTTCAGGGCTAAATTATTTACAAAAGAAACTGTACAACCAATAGTCCTTTTCAGGGCTAATATTCTTATTAACAAAGTAATGTGTATATACATCATTAAAACAAAGTTTTTAAACCGAAAACTGACAAGAATTATCGTATCTTTCTTTGAGCTAGAGATTACTTGTCGATGTTGTTTGCAGGTGGTACGCTGTAGGAGTGATTAAAAGACAAATTTTTCTTCTTTGGCTTTTATTAGGGAAACTTAACTTGGCCGACCAATGTGCGCATTACTATTGGTTTCGGTTCCAAAGGAACCATTTTCAAGGCCTAGAAATAAAAACAATAAAAATACAATTTTGTTCTCATCGCAACTTCATATCAGAAGGGATTACAGCAGTGTTGACAGTGGATTGTTGGAAAAACATACATATACAATTATAATATGGTTGGTTATTTGACCCACCTCAGTTCCCAAAAAGTTTTCGTAAATGAGGCACCAGCATGCATATAATACGGGCTTGTGTGGTTTTCAGTCACTGCAAAAAAACCATATATTGTATTTGTTTTCATTTTTTATATAA
>JAKCPI010000932.1:0-10000 GCA_023213315.1 Euborellia annulipes
TTTTTAACTAAATTTTTCGGTTTTTACTTGAATTTCCAGGGCCCCAAAATTCTCAAAGAGAAATTTTCGGCCGAAATTTTGATTTTTTAACTAAATTTTTCGGTTTTTACTTGAGCCCTGAGGGCCCCGGGGCCTCTAAAGAGAAATTTTCATTAAATTTTTTGATTTTTTAACTAAATTTTTCGGTTTTACTTGAAATTTGAGGGGCCCCGGGGCCTCTAAAAGAGAAATTTTCTATTAAATTTTGCGATCCAGTGTTTTACTTGGCCCTGAGGGCCCCGGGGCCTCTCAAAGAGAAATTTTCTTTTTGATTTTTTATAAGTTTTTCGGTTTTTTACTTAAAGTGCCCTGAAGGCCCCGGGGCCCCTTAAAAGAGGAATTTTCATTGAATTTGATTTTTTAACCAAGTTTTTCGGTTTTTACTTGAGCCCTGGGGCCCCGGGGGCCTCTCAAAGAGAAATTTTCATTAAATTTTGATTTTTTAACTAAATTTTTCGGTTTTTACTTGAGCCCTGAGGGCCCCGGGGCCTCCTCAAAGAGAAATTTTCATTAAATTTTCTGATTTTTTACTAAGATTTCGATTTTTGCTTGGGCCCTGAGGGCCCCGGGGCCTCTCAAAGAGAAATTTTCATTAAATTTTGATTTTTTACAAATTTTCGTTTTTACTTGTGCCCTGAGGGCCCCGGGGCCTCAAAAGAGAAATTTTCATTAAATTTTGATTTTTTAACTAAATTTTTTCGGTTTTTACTTGAGCCCTGAGGGCCCCGGGGCCTCTCAAAGAGAAATTTTCATTAAATTTTGATTTTTTAACCAAGTTTTCGGTTTTTACTTGAGCCCTGAGGGCCCCGGGGCCTCTAAAAGAGAAATTTTCATTAAATTTTGATTTTTACTTGTGCCCTGAGGGCCCCGGGGCCTCTAAAAGAGAAATTTTCATTAAATTTTGATTTTTTTAACTAAGTTTTTCGGTTTTTACTTGAGCCCTGAGGGCCCCGGGGCCTCTCAAAAGAGAAATTTTCATTAAATTTTGATTTTACTGGGCCCGGGGGGCGGGGCAAGGTTTTCACTAAATTTTTGGTTTTACTTGAGCCCTGAGGGCCCCGGGGCCTCTCAAAGAGAAATTTTCATTAAATTTTGATTTTTTAACTAAATTTTTCGGTTTTTACTTGAGCCCTGAGGGCCCCGGGGCCTCTCAAAGAGAAATTTTCATTAAATTTTGATTTTTTAACTAAATTTTCGGTTTTTACTTGAGCCCTGAGGGCCCCGGGGCCTCTAAAGAGAAATTTTCATTAAATTTTGATTTTTTACTAAATTTTTCGGTTTTTACTTGGCCCTGAGGGCCCCGGGGCCTCTAAAAGAGAAATTTTCATTAAATTTTGATTTTTTAACCAAGTTTTTCGGTTTTTACTTGAGCCCTGAGGGCCCCGGGGCCTCTAAAAGAGAAATTTTCATTAAATTTTGATTTTACTTGTGCCTGAGGGCCCCGGGGCCCCTCAAAGAGAAATTTTCATTAAATTTTGATTTTTAACTAATTTCGGTTTTTACTTGAGCCCTGAGGGCCCCGGGGCCTCTCAAAGAGAAATTTTCATTAAATTTTGATTTTTTAACTAAATTTTTCGGTTTTTACTTGAGCCCTGAGGGCCCCGGGGCCTCTCAAAGAGAAATTTTCATTAAATTTTGATTTTTTAACTAAATTTTTCGGTTTTTACTTGAGCCCTGAGGGCCCCGGGGCCTCTCAAAGAGAAATTTTCATTAAATTTTGATTTTTTAACTAAATTTTTCGGTTTTTACTTGAGCCCTGAGGGCCCCGGGGCCTCTAAAAGAGAAATTTTCATTAAATTTTGATTTTTTAACTAAATTTTTCGGTTTTTACTTGTGCCCTGAGGGCCCCGGGGCCTCTAAAAGAGAAATTTTCATTAAATTTTGATTTTTTAACTAAGTTTTTTCGGTTTACTTGAGCCCTGAGGGCCCCGGGGCCTCTAAAAGAGAAATTTTCATTAAATTTTGGATTTTACTTGTGCCTGAGGGCCCCGGGGCCTCTCAAAGAGAAATTTTCATTAAATTTTGATTTTTTTAACTAAGTTTTTCGGTTTTTACTTGAGCCCTGAGGGCCCGGGGCCTCTCAAAGAGAAATTTTCATTAAATTTTGATTTTTTTAACTAAATTTTTCGGTTTTTACTTGAGCCCTGAGGGCCCCGGGGCCTCTCAAAGAGAAATTTTCATTAAATTTTGATTTTTTTAACTAAATTTTTCGGTTTTTACTTGAGCCCTGAGGGCCCTTGGGCCTCTCAAGAGAGAAATTTTCATCAAATTTTCTGAATTTTTTTATCTAAGTTTTTCGGTTTTTACTTGAGCCCTGAGGGCCCCGGGGCTTCTCAAAGAGAAATTTTCATTAATTTTTTTTTTTTTTAAATATATGGGGGCCTATGCCGGCTCGGGGCCTGGGGCGGACCGCCCCCCCCGCCCCCCCCTCGGTACGCCACTGTATATTCATTCAAGTAAAAACAAGATCTATATTACTTTGAATAGAATTATAGGGTTTTTCACTTCGCTCTTGATCATTTTTACTTTATCTTATCTATATACAAATGTATAAAGTATTGGATTCATGTCAAAAATTTGATGTCGAGATTTTGATAGGGGAATACAGGTTCGGCTGAGTTCAAAAAATAGGGTCTCTCTGTGATCAAAATAAAGTATGAAGGAAATGAGCTACGAGGTTGGAATTTTTATTTAAGTTAGGTATAAGAATGTCTGGACCCCAATAGATATATTTATAAATAATGGTTATCGTCAAAGTCTTAAATGGCCTAAGTTGCCGAAAGACTGTGTGAATGTGAGTGTGAATGGGAAAAAGGTGTGTTTTTTTATTTAAAAAAAAAAAAGTTAAATATCCCACTGATGCGCGAAAATGAACTTTTAAATAAAATCGGCATAAAATTATCAGTACTTTACTGATGTACTTTTTCAGTTTTTTTCGATTTTCTCAAAATTCGCTCCAACGATTTCGATTAAAATTCATAATTATTTTTTAGATATTCTTTGAAATGTATATTCTAATTTTGCACTTAAAATTGTTTGAAATACACTTTACTCTTGAACTTCATAGAAAAGATAGGAACAAAATATTACCTATATATACCTATATATTTAATTTTAAACTGGTAACCGTTGGCTCTAGTTGAAACATTATGCTTTAATAGGAGAATTAAATTCAAGTACACAAGGTTTTTTTGTTTCAATGATATATTAATTTAATATTAACACTTTATGCGCATTTTGACACCATATGTGTCATCTTCAGAGTATGTAATTCACTTCTGAAGATGACACATATGGTGCCGATATGCGCATATAGTGTTAATATTAAATTAATATATCATTGAAACAAAAAACTCTGTGTACTTGAATTTAATTCTCCTATTAAAGTATTATATATTTATAAATTGTATATCTTGAATTCTAATGTACTATACTAGCGGAAACTAAATCGGAACAAAAATCTGGTGCGACAACCCCAGAACCAAGTTGTTGTGCGACTAGTCATGCCAGGTTTTTTTTTAAATTGGTAATACACATCTTCAGTCTTAAAAGGAATGGAGAGGATGCTTTTACTAGTGAGAGTAATATAAGTCTCTAAGGGTTTTTCCTCCCTTCATGTGAATAAGTTTGAAAGTATAGCACATATACAATTGCTATTTGTTTATTAACGAATATCACCCATAAGAAAGGTGGCCAGATTGTAGCCTAACTACAATTACAGAAAGATATGATAAACTTCAATTTTATATCTGGATTTTTCTATGTTATAAATCAAACAAACACGTTAGAAGCTTAGTAAAAAAAAGAAATAATTAAATTCAAATAATAAATAGGATAGGGGGATTTTGAAAGGTAGTTTTCCGGTCGGATAGAGACCTGTCTGGGTCGTGAGTGACATTTCCATTTTGAATGCGACTGTTAGCTTAGCATCAAGTATTAATCGGATCCCGGGGTCTAGGATGTAGATCTCAATAAGAGACAGGGGTTGTTGGCTCCTCTCTATAATGATTGCACAGTCAAGTGTAAATAATTCAAAAAAGCCATGCAGAGCGAGAGAGTCCAAATAGGGGTCCAATTGTTTATTGAGCCCCCACCCCTTTACAGTGAGGGATATATTTACATTATACGATCTGGATAATTCAAACGCAAGAGCCGACGACAATCGTCATTTCCTTGTCCGTCTGTCACTGATCGAAATAACTTAAGGCTGTTGTCATTCTATGTAAGTGACAACGATGATGATGATGACAGCTCAGATGTGAAATCATCAATATATGTCATCATTTTACATAAAATCACTTCACACCATTTATTTTTAATTACGTAAAAAAAAATGTTTGTATGTTTATTCAATGACTATCAAAGAGAAATTTAAATAGCTTTTTTGTTTTTGTCCAATCTATTAACAACAAGCATCGAAACGTCGCCGTGAAATTAATTATACTTTACTCGTATTTAATTGATAATACTTTAATCCAAAATTAATGACTTTCCATTTCATAGCTTTTGTGTAAATATACAAAAGTGTCTTTAAAATAAATATTATTAATTAATCTGATAGTTAAAATATTGCAAAAAGATAATTTACTTTCTCTTACCTATGTATTTATGTAATATATATAGAGAGAGAAAGTATTGGATTCATGTCAAAAATTCGATATCGAGATTTTGATGGATATACACGTTTTGAGATCCCCTGAATAAAATAAAACTGGTTTCGGCAACGTGGTCTGTCTGTGTGTGAACAAAATATCTCAAAAACGAAAAGAGCTAGGAGGTTGAAATGTTATATTTAAGTTAGGTACCCCGCCTGGGACGTAACACTAAGCTTTTGAACAAAATCGGCCAAAAAGTACTAGTACTTTACTAATGTACTAGCTATCTAAAAAAAAAATGACTGACAATAAACAATGTAAGAATCTCTCAGCTAATTTCACTTATATCAAAATTATATCATAAAATTAAATATTTACGGTATTATCAAAAAAAAAAAAAAAAAAAAAAAATAGATTATGTAAATCATATAAATCATGTAGGCCTAAAAAAAAACAGGATTCACAGTTAATATTTTTTTAACACATAAAACAGAGATACGCTGGCGCCAGTAGAAAACATTTGTGCCAGAGAGGGTTAACATGTGCATGTAGTTTTGGCGTCAGGCTGTCGAATGCTTTGCTTATTAACACATAAGATCATCAATTGAAATAAATAGGGACGTGATCTAAATGGCCTCAGATGCCAAAAAAGACGTTAAACAAATATAAAAAAATCGCCTTCGAATTTTTGACATGAATCCAATACTTTATCTCTCTATATATTAGTATAGAGGTAAGAAAAAGTAAAAAAAACCTTATCTTGTAATTTGTTCCCTCCAAATGTTAAATTGGCATACTAAAATATTCCAGTATCAACGAAAAAGGTCTTAATAAATGTAGACTTCCGATATATCCGAAATAGTTCAAAAAGTTCAAAATTATTATGATAAATAGTAAATAAATTTTTAATTCAGAGCTCACCCTAAAATGGATAAATTTGTTTTAAAAATAAAAATAAATGAAAAGATTGTTAGTTAATTGAGTTTCGCTTTTTTTTCGTAGGTCTTTAAATTTCCATCTGCTAACTAAATCCATTACTGATTGAATGAGGGATGAAGTGAGTTGAATCAATAAAATAAATTGTTGAATTGGGATTCGAACTCAGATCCCTGTGTATTAAAAATCGCTTACACTTCTCAAACAATATCTATTTTGATCAATATATTTATTCACTTGGTCTTTTTGTTTCCCAATAGGTTAGTTAATTAAATTCAAATACGGTAAGAAGTTGCAAAAATTTTCCGTTCTTCAGGGATAATGAGAAATTTTAAATCATTGATGCAAATAATAAGTGAATGTTGTTAACAAAGATAAATGAAATATATAAATTGTTTAATATTTAATGATCTAAGAAAACAGAAAAACCCTTGACCTTTGGCTCAGAGGTAGAGCATTAGCTTCTGATGCCAAAAATCGAATAGACCGAATTTAAACGGACCCCGGCAAGGAAACCCAAAGAAAAAAAATTTTTAAAAGGAAAAGTGGTTTTTTTTTAGGAGGAGGAAAAAAAAATCTTTTATTTAATGTGATTAATCTAAAAAAAAAAAAAAAACTAATCAACTTTTAAATTCCAAACCATATTGTTTTCATTTAAAAATACATTTTTTCTAAATTGAGTTCAATGTTCAAAGTATAATGGTAGAAGAATATATGAATAAATATTATTATTAGACATTAAATGCTTAAATGTATTCAGCGGACTAGTAAACGGATCGTAATTAAAAATACGATTGAATTTTGCTATATCCTGATGCGGTACAGCCTTAATAAATTTTTGTAAGGTCAAAAACTAGTAAGAGGTCCGTGAGTTTAAAATTTCAATTCAATTTTCAAATTCCAATATACTCGTACATGTATTTATTTTTGTAGAGGAATTTTATACTTTTAAAAATTTTATTTTTGAAAAATGGTCAGTACAGGAACATCTATTTTTTAATATCCAATTAACAAAATAAATTTAATCATATAGCCCTGGCATTACCTGTTTGAAATAAGAGCTTTATCTCGGGGGTTAAATTTTAATTTTTAGAAAATGTTTTTAAATTAATATAGGGTTTATTATCATGTTTACAAATAAAACTCTGGTTCAAATATTCTTTTACTAATTAATGAGTAAAGAGAAGTAAAATTTTTTGTACTATGATCATCATTGTGCTAATTTTTCATTTGAAACATCAATGATTTTTGTGATTTCCCAACAGATTCGAAATTAATGATTTCCATGGGAGAGAGTGAGAGAGAGAATTTCATTGGTCCTGATTTTCTATGCTTACTGCTTTTAAATGGTGAATCATTAAACTATTATTTCATTCACATTAGAGTTATGAAAAATAGAACAAACAATCCAATCAGATAAGAGCTTAAACAAAACGAAATTTCAAAGAGTGAATTTAATAATTTCGGGAAAAAACATGATTAATTGTTGTAGCTATGGATGAGATTGCATTGAAAATTGAATAGAGGTTGCGACATGTTACACAAAAATCAGCGATGAGAAAATCCCTCTTAAAGGGTTAGCGGACGTAAAGAGTTAGCGGACGTCTTAAAATTGTTAGAGAAACAACAGCTACTCATCGGTGCCTGTTCTTATGTCGACACCCCAATAATGCAATGGAGTGGTTAAGCCAAGGGATCTTCCAGGAAAAGGGAGAAATAAAGGGAGGATGGAGGTCTTTCCGCTTCAGAAAATTCCTCAAACGCATTATTTTTTTCTTAAAGGTTAAAATTAAAAAAAATATGAAGTTACTTGATGACAACGCCAATTAATCATAAAATCATTTTAATATAACTATACTCTTTATTTAGAAGAAAAGCTGACCCTTTATAAAATCATAATCAAACAAGAGTCTGCTAATTTTACTTCTCAACAAATACCTGTGTGAAAACAATATTTTTTAAGTCTTTCAACATCTGAGGCCATATAGTATAGACTTTAAACGATAACTTGTATTTATCATTAACGATGCAATAATCGTCCCTATGCTTTTCAGATCACGACTAACAGAACTAGTCAATTTTAATCTGCCTTTGTCTCCATGACCTCCCGTGATGGAACAAGCTCCCTGTGTCTATCTTCCCCAAAACCTACAATCTTCATACTTTCAAGTCTAATCTCAATAGACATCTCAGTTCCAGCAGTTGAGTTCCCCTTTTATGCTTCTCCTTTATTTATTTATTTATTTTTAACTATATTCTTCCTGGCTGCATGCGACCACTTGTCATAAGATAAAAAGCATGCACACTGTTGTTGTTTGTAAGTATTTCAATAAATGATTTTTGGAAAAACCTACTTAGTAATTAAATTTCTGTACATTACAGGTCTTCGGACCTTATGCACCCATTCCAAAAAAAAAAAATTGTATGGAGGAGAGCCGTCTAATTCACAGGAAGGTGAAGAAAAAAAAAAAAAAAAAGATTTCTTCTCCTTCCTATTAACGATACATGTGATCAAGATATTTTATACCAAATAGCATCCATTTGATTGAAATATAGGCCTATAATCATCAGATTGCCTGCCGAACACATAAAGCTTTAGCTTTGGAGGTTATCCAATATTGACATTTGTCACAATCTTTACGGAAGAGAGAGAGAAGTGAAAATTATTAGGGGCTTAAAACAAAAATTTGAGTATTGCGGAACATCCCACCTACTCCAGTTATGGTGTGGAGTGTGGAGCCGAAATGTAATCTAATTAGATGATTTAACTAAAGTCCCTAATCTAATTCAATAGATATCGGACCATGATGATGAAATAAAAACAAATTAAATGTCTGATTCTGGGGCAAAGCATAACTGAAGCTGAATAAATTGAAGATAAAAGCATGCACACAACAAAGAATCCAGAAAGCCTATATGAAACAATGAAACATCAGTACAAAAGTCTTGAAAAATCAGGCCTCACCGTTTTTATGTACGATGGTGCCCTTTATCATAAAGCCAAATTAGTAAGAAATTTCTTGGCTGAAAAAAGTGTGGGCACCTAGCTGGGATGAACCTAGATACTAGAACTCATCAAAATATGAAATCAAATTACTTTTATGAAGAGACAAGTCGAAATGTAATCTAATTAGATGATTTAACTAAAGTCCCTAATGGGACGATGACGAAATAAAAAATAAATTAAATTTCTGATTCTGCGGTAAAGCATAACTGAAGCTGAACAAATTGAAGATAAAAAGCATGGACATAAGATATTACTGTTGTTGTTTGTAAGCATTTCAATAAATGATTTTTGGAACTGAAAAACCTACTTAGTAATTAAATTTCTGTAATTACATAACACACAGTTCTGTGGCATCCAGAGGTAAATTAGATGAAATTTTAAAATTATAAAAAACTTGTCGAGTTTTAAAAAATACCAACAAGAGAAAAACGTGTAAATAAATTTCCCTTACAATTTAACACTCGTATAAAAACCGCCTTCAAAAAGATATTATTTAATTTACTTGTCGCTTATTGGTAATCTGGCTTTTGCAATGTATGGAACCTCACTTAATTCGAATTTATTATTTACTTTTTTTTATTGAGTTTTCAATTTTTAAAAGAAAAAAAAAAGATAAATAAATACAACTGTATTTTTTTCTTCTACGTATGTTTTTATAAAAAAAAAACATTTTGACAGGATAAGTGTGTCTGTCCTATGGGTTAACGACCACCAATTTTAGCCAAGCGAGAAAAAGACGGATCGTAATATAGATATCCATGTATGTGTGTAGGAGGGAGTGAAGGAGAGAGTGTGTTGTTTGTAGGCGGATGCTGTGAGAGCGAGAGAGAGAGAGACAGATTCTGGAGCCTGAAGGACTGAGAAAGGACAATCCAGCCAAAGGAACAGCTGGGATATAAATTGACAAGTGGGAGCGACACAAGCACAAAGGATCTGCAGCCAGGAGAGTTTGAGTTGAGTGTTCTCAGAAGACCGAAAACTTCTAACCCCTCTAGAAAGTCTCCTTAAACATCCAAATCGTTATTCGTTCTCTTTCTTTTTTATTTTTTCTATATTATTTTCAAATAAAAAAATGAAAAAAGATATTTTATGTCTATCATACAACACATTTCATTTTAAATTAATTTTAATTCTTAGGCTTGGTTTTTGTGGATTTTAAATATTGTTAATAATTAAGTCCCCACTTAAATCTCAAGTATTAAAACAAAAATCATTAAAAATCTGGTGTGACTGTGCGACAGTCACAGAGGCAGACCAGTCCCGAAAGGGACTGATTTCTTGTAGTATAGAGGTGAAGGCCTCTCACTCACAACAATGGAACCGGGTTGATGGCAATTACGCTAGATACCGGTACTGGGGTTGGTGCGTGTCCGCGTGCACGATGCACCAGGGATAACTAAACGGGGAATGTTTTTTTTTTGTA
>JAKCPI010000933.1:0-11895 GCA_023213315.1 Euborellia annulipes
TATATAATAAGATAATAACGACTCTCTAACCGCCTGTTGATTCATTCCTACATTATATGCTCTTTACTTTAATTTTTTAACTTATCTTATTAAAATGACCCAATTTGCCCATATCCTGAATATATTTCTATTAGACTTTCATTTACTATTTTTCATTCTTTTGTCTCGTTTTGTCTAAAAAGGAGCTTTTATACCATTTTTTCTATTGTTTACTTTTTGAAAATTTGTTGATTTTTCTGTCATTACCGTCTCTAAGGACCTATTAATTTTTTTCCGTATTTTCTATTTTCTGTATTAAAATTTACCAATTTATTTTTACAAACATTATTGATTTTTTTAATTTAATGTTTCATTGATACTTTTTACTTCTGTGTACTTATTTTTTCTAAAAAAAGTATTTTTTACAATTTAATTCAATGTTTTTGTTTACGACATCATCATCTCTTTGAAAGTTGTTATTCTTTGAATATTTTTTTTTTTTTCAAAATGGTGGACATTTCTTTCATATATTAAATCTTAATTAAATATATTGCCTCTCTATACAGTATGTATCAAGATGATTTTATTTTAAATTTAAACACTTTTGGATAAAATATTTCCGGATATTTTAAGGTATTTCCTTTTTTTAAAAAAAGTCAGAATTTCAAATTTCAATTAATGTTTTGTTTACATTTAAATAAACAACCTATTTTTTCATAAATAGGCCTATGTGTGAACCTATTGATTTTTCTATTTTCCAATGGCAAAAAAGGAATGGCGAGGGTTCGCCTCAGGTCTTATTTAAAAAAAAAAGTGAGAATTTCAAATTTTAATCTATTGTTTACATTTTGAATAAAAACAAATATGGAGATGCTGTTTATATAGGCGATAAATACAATGAATCAAGAAAAAACTAAAAAAAGTAAGTTGAAATGCATTTTTTAAAGGTTAAAATCATTTTCATATTTCTTCTAAATTTTCTTTATTTTTAGAAATATTTGGTCCAAATTAGCTTCCCGCGCTCTTATTTAGGCTAATAAAGAAAAGAAAATGGATGTAGAAAGAAACTCTAAAAAGAGTTTACTAATATATTGAATAGTAAAAAATCATTAGCCGTATTCTAAAAAATTCCAGTTCCAAAAATCATGGCAGAGGCTCAAAGTTGAGATTTTAGCAATTTTAGAAGGCCAAAAGTTAGTCTTATTTTTTCTTCATTCTTTTTTCAATTTTCAACAACTGCTGTGCAGATTTTGATAAAATTTAAAATGCAAATATATATTATCGAAAGCCCTTTGATATCAAATTTATGAAGATTAATTTCTATCAATTTCAGCCTTAAGATGGAGTCCTTGAATCTCTTTATAGAAATAATAAGAATTGTTTAATTATATTTTTATTTTTTCCTTAGAGTGTTTGGGGATGGGCGATGGATGGCTAATGACAGACGGACGGACACTCCGCTACTATATATATATAGATCCCTTTTAAGAAAAGTGGAGGGTATTTTTTAATAAGCCTGAAACGAGTCAACTGAAAAATCGCGGCACTTGATTGACCATCAAAGCCGAAAAATATTTTAAATTTATATAACTGGTAGGGCCTATAATAAATTATTTTGCACCTTCATAACGTCATATACAGTATGATTAAATCTAAAATTCGGATTTGAATGCAAGGTAGTCGGACAGGACCGCAGAAAGGGGGAAAGGGGGTGTAGGGAGGGGGGGCTATATCCCCGGGGCCCGGGCCCTTGCGCTCCAACCTTAAAATTCTAATAAAAAATAATTTTCATGGTTAAAATTTCAATAAAAAAAAAATCATTTTCATGAAATTTTTTTTTGAGGGGCCCGGGCTCTTTAAGCTCAAAATCTAAAGATCCTGAAGGGGCCCGTGAATTCTGTCTGCGGCCCTCACTGTGCCACATAAAAAAAAATAAAACACTAAAATTTTATACAATTTGGCACACTTCATCAATGTTCAACTTATTTTAAGTTTTTTTTTAAAATTTTTTTTTTTTTTTATTTTTTTTTTATTATTGGGTGGGGGGGGGAGGTGGGTGGGAAAAAATAATTTATTATTTTTTTTTTTTTTTTTTTTTTTTTCCCCATCTTTAGGACGATGGGATCGGACGTGATCCCGAAATGTCGACGATAATCAAATATGGATTTTTTATCATTTCGGGCTGGCTGCCATACATCTTCCTGATCCTTATATATTGCCACTCAGCCATCGAAATTCTTCTAATAATCGATTGGTTTCTTTCACATATATTTAACGTATTATTTTTCATTTTTATATATGCATCTATAAAATAATCATTTTTAATAAAGTCCTATTATTATTATTTTGTTTTTAGGAAAACCAACTTGAACTTGCAAATTCAGTTATGTCGAGTATTTCTTGAATTGGAATCTCAAATGGAAAATGTATTTAAAATAGAATTGTAAGGTGAGAGGAGGGGGGAGGATGTGAGATATTAAAAATATAGAAAATGTGGTTTTCTTTTTTTTAACACTCACACTTTTTTCTCATTCACACTCACACACACATGCACACAGTATTTTCGACAACTCAGGCCATATAAGACTTTTGTCGATAACCGTTATTTAAATATACCGGGTGGGCTAATAAATAGTGCGTGGACGGAAGATTGTGAGCTTATTAGACGACATTTTTAAAGTCTGTTGATCGTACATAATGTGGGGCCTTTAGGACTACAAATTAAAAATAATTTTGTTCCAATTGCAATTCTTATACACATATATCCATATCAAAGTAATGTTTATTTAAATGGAACGCCCTGTATATTATTGCATATTTGGATTCTACGGCCAATTTGAGTATGACTTTATGTCATGCAATGTATTCTAAACCAAACCGTTTAGCCGCAATTCGAGTTTTTGTAAAAAAAACTGCTGTCTAAAAAAATTGAATATCTCGCGAACCATAAAACTTAGGGGACTGTTCTTTTGTGATGTTACTAATCATGAAATGTACTATTGTAGGCCAGATGGGTATTCTTGTGTTGGGGGTAATGGTCATGCAAATTTGGAAAATTACAATCTTGGATAACTTCATTTTTTCAAATGGAACATGCTACTTTTTTATGCCATGAGACGTGAAATTTAATTATCTTTCAGTTGATATAATGTTTCTAAATCTATTTTTGGTAGATTTCTTTTTATTTCAAAATATCTGATCAACGAAAAAAAAATTATTATAGGCAAATTAATTTAAAAAAACTCAAAACATAATTTTAAAAAACGCAAAACAAAATTGTAATAAATAGAAAATATATGCTAAATTAGAAAATGTCTTTAAATTTCCTTTAAAATCATTTATTAGAACTCTCAAAGAAGTCCCGCTTGCTCAAATTAGGGTTATGATTTTTCAACAAAATGACGCACCTGCTCACCTAATCATCATCATAACCTTAATTTGTTTTTCGAAAAGTTCAAATAAATGATTTTAAAGGAAATGTAAATACATTTTCGAATATTAAGCTTATCTTTTCTATTTATTACAATTTTGTTTTGCGTTTGGATTTTTTAAAATTTTTTTGTCTATAATAAATATTTTTTTTTGTTATCATAAATTATGGAATAGTTGAAAAAATGGAGTTATCCTTGGTTGATCCATGATTGTAATTTTCCAAATTTGCATGACCATTACCCTCAACACAAGAATACCCATCTGGCCTACAATAGTACATTTCATGATTAGTAACATCACAAAAGAACAGTCCCCTAAGTTTTATGGTTCGCTCGATATTCAATTTTTTCAGACAGCAGTTTTTTTTACAAAAACTCGAATTGCGGCTAAACGTTTTTGTTTTAGAATACATTGCATGACATAAAGTCATACTCAAATTGGCCGTAGAATCCAAATATGCAATAATATACAGGGCGTTCCATTTAAATAAACATATCTTTGCTTTTGAGGTTGTGGCTGTGATGTGATTATAGTGGAGAATTGGAGATATCGGCCAAATTAGGATTGTCCAGGTTAATAAAACTCCCAGGCTAAGATGTTTTGGCCTGAATTTATTTGGCCATCTTCAGTTATCTCTGAGCTTGGGGCACAGGAACCATAGAATTTGGTATGAAGCAAATATATTTTATTATTGACGAGTCCTGGTTTGATCACATGTGCACTTGCACTGTGTGTATAATTCCCGATAACTGAAGATGGTCAAATAAATTCAGGCCGAAACGTCTTATCCTGGGAGTTTTATTAACCTGGACAATCCCAATTTGGCTGATATCTCCAATTCTCCACTGTAAAGATAACTTTGATATGGATATACGTGTATAAGAATTGCAATTGGAACAAAATTATTTTTAATTTGTAGCCCTAAAGGCCCCACATTATGCACGATCAACAAACTTTAAAAATTGTTTGTAGATGGCCCTAAGGATAATCAATTTTATTATAAAAACCCTCGGCCAAAAAATAAATACTTTGGCGTATTATCCGTTTATTTGTAAATATTTCGACCCCAGTGATATGGAATCATCTTCAGTACAATCAACAGATGTTTTGCAAATCGTTACTTTCTCCCATCCAATATGACAAAATAGCTGAGCATCCCATGAATGCAATTTTTATAATCTTTATAATAAAATTGAATACTTTAAAAATGTCCGTTAATTAGCCCACGCACTATTGGCCCACCAGGTATATGTACGCTGTATTTGGGTTCCAAGCATTCTTATTTAAGCCATTTGGTATCCAAATGAGTTAAATAAAATCAAATGTGGTTTTTACTGATGAATTTTAATGCAAGAGTGAGATGTGGAGGAAGGATGCCTCTATTTAATAAAACAGTCTCCTCTAAACAATACGTTTCGGCTAATTTTCGGCCATCTTAAGTTGTTGTAGAGGCTAATAGGAAATAGAGTTTTCACTTATATGTTGTGCATAAGCGCATTGTTAAACAATGCTTATGTATTCTAACAAAGTAAATATAATAAATATGATACAGAGTGAAGGTAAATTTCGAAAATGATATATTTTGAAAAATTAATTTTTCAAAGTTATTTATTTAATATACACTGCATGGCGAGTGTAAAATGGATGATTCATAAAGGAGTTGAACTTTATTTCTGATAGTTTTTCAAGCCTACTTGACCTTTTTTTTTTTTTTAAACATTAACACTTTTTTCTCATTCACACTCACACTCACACACACATTCACACAGTCTTTTCGGCAACTTGGGCCATTTAAGACTTTGACGATAACCGTTATGAATATATATTATTTGGGGTGCAGGCATTCTTTAAGCCATTTGGCTATTTGACCTTGAAAATAATTAGTAATGGCAAAAAACCTAATATGTTTGTGGGCCTCGAGTTTTTCTATTTACCAATGGCAAAAAAAGGATTTTTGTAGACCTTGTGATTTTTCATTGTTTTCTCTTTGGTAATGGCAATAAAGATTGGCGAGGGCTCTCCCCAGGCGAACCGGAGGCTAACCTTTTTTTTAGTGAACGTTTTGATTAAATACAAATCCTGAAATTTTATAAAAGTTGAACAAATCTTTTGTTTTTATCACTTTGAATAGATAGCAACCCATGCATTTAGATTATACCAACATTACAAAAATAAAAATCCTAAAATTTTATAAACATATTGTAAAAATAGGCCGAATAAATAATTTGTTAATAATAAATAAAAATTGAACATATGGATTAAATCAAGAGTTTAATATAAAAAATGTTTTCGAAATTTTAATACAATAAGAATGAAATTTCTTAGTGTTTTCTTTTTTCTGTTGGAAAATTTAGAGTAGATAGATTTTTTCTTAGTGTTGTTTTTTTGGTTCAATGAAGAAAAAAGAACCAAGAAAGGAAAAAGAAAGAGTAATTTAGTAAATTATAAAAAATAAATAAATGATTAGAATGAGAATGTAAATGAAAATTTTTTAAAGTTTGTGGTTGATATCATGATTATATAATAGTGGTGGCAATGGATGGTGTAGGACAGTGGTTCCCAACCTGGGGGCGATTTGGATTTTCAGGGGGGCGATAAATAAGCGGGGGGCGATTGGGGGGCGATGAGTATTCAAAGGGAGAATAATTATTAGTTTACTAAAATTTAAAAGAACAAAAATCAAAGAGAAAAATCTCCTATTTATAGGATGGTCAGGATAGAAGAGGACAAAATATTATCATAAAAATATTGATAAAATAGTCTGAAGATAATTCTAATCTAGAATTGAAACGTCACTTTTAGCTCAAATCTTAAATTTCAATTTAAAAAAAATCATTTTCTTGAATTTTTTTTCCTCAGGGGGCCCGGGCCCTTTAAGCTCAAATCAAGTTTGATCTTTTTCACGACTCAGGATAGCTAAAAACGTAGATTTCAGTGGGTAATTTTCAAAAAAAATTTCCATACCCCCAGATTCCCCCGAAAATTCTCTGTCCGACTTTGGCCTCGATAAATTAAAACTTTGTAACTCTTTGTTTAGGAAATTTTGAAAAAAATTTATATAACTTTATTTAAATAAATATTGTAAGCTATGTATATACCTATAACTATTTCAAAAGTTTTTCAAAAACTGTGTAGAAAAGTGTTGGCATGTGAAGGCCACAATAGCCTTTTACATACTAAAAAAAGAAAACTTTAAGTTTTTTTTTGGGGGTGGGGGCCGTATTGTTAAGTAGCCCCTGCGGCCCTGTATATAGACCTACGGTAATAAAATTGTTTAAAATAATAAAACTGCTTTATTATTTACACTTTACTTCAAATTAAAATTAGGCATACATTGAAAATGTAAAGGGGGGGCGATAGGTGTTAGTCAACCTCCAGAAAGGGGCGATGGGTCAAAAAAGGTTGGGAACCACTGGTGTAGGATGTAGGCTAAGCGTATGAATGATTAAAAGAGTGTGAAAGTGTGTGAAAGATGCATTAGTAAAAGTTAGAGTAAAGTTGAATTGTGGATAAAAGAAGTTGAATTCATAAAAGATGTTAAGTCATAGAAGAAAACGTTAAGTCTTAAAAGAAGACTTTAAGTCATAAAAGTAGGCTTTAAATCATAAAAGAAGAGGTTAAGTCATAAAAGAAGACGTTAAGTCCTAAAAAACTACGGGGGTCTGGGGGGCTATGCCCCCCAGTGGGGGTCTGGGGGGCGAAGCCCCCAGCTAGCTTTCAAGTGTGAGCGAAGCGTAGCGCAGCGAAGCGTAGCGAGCGCTTGTTACGATATAATTAATAAAATAATTAAATTTCTCAAATGAACAAATAACTAGCTTACAAGAGGGAGCGAAGCCCTATCACTAATTAAAAATAAAAATCAATTTTCAGGAAGGTGAAGAAAATAGACTTAATTCGGCCCAAAATTATTTATTACCAATGTCTACGTTTCGGGGACTAAACGTCACCCATCCTCAGGACCTTAAAATCCATACGATTATAAAATCAATTTTTTTGAACTTTTTTTTTTAATCGGCTCTCCTGAAAATTTAGCCCAGTGAAGATTTGGTACTCTTTCATGCGGACGGTCACAAATATAGATAGCATATCATACAATAATATAAAGCGCAAGCGGCTGACTTCCTGTCCCTGTGTGTATGTTCTCTCGCTGATTGGTCAGAGTTACAAGAAGTGGTGCTGAGAGAGAGAAATATAATTCTTTAAATCCGAGAGGGAAATTTAAAATTTCCAAAAAGTGAGCAAGAATAAATTTGATGCATTTGCTCTCCGAAGACATGATTAAATTAATATAATGAGAGGGCTCGCGAGCCTGAGCTAGCTGGGAGGAGGTCCAGGGGAAGAGCGGTTAGTTAAAAATTAATAAGCTATAAGCATTATTAAGTCCGTACAAAAAAATATTATATATTTTAAAAATTTCTCCCTTCTCACTGATGCCACAGCGTTCAAATCTGTGATCTGAGAAAAAAAGTATGGTGTGTGGTATTCGCACAGCACACAACTTGCTCTTACCTTCGGTAATCGAAACAAGAGTAAAGTGCTCTTCAGAAGATTTCAAGAGCAAAATGAGAATATAGGGCCTACATTTTAAAGAGGATCTAAAAAATAATTGATTTATGAATTTTAATCAAAATCGTTGGAGCAAATTTTGAGAAAATCTAAACAAAAAAACTGAAAAAATAATTCAGTAAAGTACAGGGGCGCCGGAACGAATTTGAATCAGGGGGGCAAAAAAATTTTTTTAGAAAATTAAAATAATTTAATATGTTCAAATAGTATGAAACAAAAACAAATCTACTATAAAACATTAAAAATTTTAAATAAAATCACAATTTTAATAAAATTAAAATTTTAAAAAATTTGCTAGTGATTTTATCAAAAATTTTTGGAAAAAATTTAGAAAAAAATGAATTTCTTACTCTTTAATTTTTTTTTAATTTAGAAGATTTTATTTTTTCAAAAGTAAAATACTGTATATCATTTTTAAAAATAAATTAAATAAAAGAAAACATATTGTCCCCCCCCTACTAGGATGCCAGGGGGGGGGCAATGTACCCTTGCCCCCGAGGCTCCGGCGCCTATGGTAAAGTACTAGTAGTTTTTGGCCGATTTTGTTTAAAAGTATATTTTCACGCCCTAGGGGGGTGCACAGCAAAACAGATGGATAGACAGACCATGTCGCGAAAACCACTTTTTTGATTCAGAGTATCTCAAAACGTGTATGTCTATCAAAATCTCGACATCAAATTTTTGACATTAATCCAATACTTTCTATATATATTTATATATGCATATAAATATACTATACTTATATGTAGCAAATAAAGTAAAAATAAATAGGATATATGAGTCATTCCACGTCAAATCGATACACTTTTGAACCTCACCATCTTGGATTTCTATGAAATTTGGGTCATAGGTAGAGTCAATAGAGACTAAGAAAAAGCCCCAATTTCAACTTAATATCTCAACACGTTTAAAAGATATGGCGCGTTAAAGTTGTCAAAAATGGCAAAAAATCGACCTAACCACATCTATTTAAATTGCTCTAAAATCTCTTAGAGATGAGATAGAGAGATGAATGAGGTGTCATTTTACAGCTTTTTAGATGCCCTTTCCAATGATATACAATACAACTGGGGCGGTAATAAAAAATTTTTTTTTAATTTCAAAATCAAAAATTTAAAGTAATTTTTCTCAAAAAAGTACCCCTTCGAAAATTTTGAAAAAATTCTAAAATAATCCTTGTTTAAAGGATTAAAGATAAAACTAAGTTTCATCATGGGATCATAATGGGTTCATATAGAAAAATTAATTTAAAAAAACCCTTTCTTTAGATTTTTGCCATAAAAGTGCAAAAATATAATTTTTTTTCAAAAAGTACCCCTTTGAAAATTTTGAAAAAATTCTAAAATGGTCCTTGCTTAAAGGGTAAAAGATAATATAAGCCTCATCGAGGGATCATGATGGGATCATAGAGAAAAATTAATTAAAACAACCCTTGCGATAGATTTTTGTCATAATTGGGAAACACTACACAGGCTAACAGTGATTTTGGTACCGGGGATATTTTGAGCTGATCTCTGAGTATATGCGACGTCCTTTTTCCAAAAATGCCGTCAGTTTTGCTCGAATAGCTCTAGTTTTAGAGATATAGAGAATATAACGTTTTAATAGAAATTCTGCTCTAAAGCGGCTCTCATTTTGAGTTTTCTAGATTTTTTTATGGTGTTTTCTCTTAAAAATATACAGGTAGCTAAGATACATAGAAATCTAAAGATTCAGCCCCATTGGAGGTGATTTAGTGGCGCAAAACACGAATAAAGGAGTAAAAAAATCCAATTTTTCCAGTTTTTCTTAACTTTGGACAACCCTAAAATTTTTTTAACATCCCTAAATGCAAAAATCGTATATGTACGTTATTCTGTAATTCTTTAGCTTTCCAGAAATCATTCATTCTTGCAAATCGGTTAATTATAAACGAAATTATAAACAAAATAGTTATGTCAGGTCTATCACTATACCCAAGGACTTTTAAGCAAAACACCATCTTTATCATAAAATTTTCTTTTATTTGTTCTTGACTTAGATTAACTATTTTGTTTATAATTTCGTTAATAATTAACCGATTTGCAAGAACAGAATAACGTACATATACGATTTTTGCATTTAGGGATGTTAAAAAATTTTAGGGTGTCAAGAAAACTGGAAAAATTGGATTTTTTTACTCCTTTATTCGTGTTTTGCGCCACTAAATCACCTCCAATGGGGCTGAATCTTTAGATTTCTATGTATCTTAGCTACCTGTATATTTTTAAGAGAAAACACCATAAAAAAATCTAGAAAACTCAAAATGAGAGCCGCTTTAGAGCAGAATTTCTATTAAAACGTTATATTCTCTATATCTCTAAAACTAGAGCTATTCGAGCAAAACTGACGGCATTTTTGGAAAAAGGACGTCGCATATACTCAGAGATCAGCTCAAAATATCCCCGGTACCAAAATCACTGTTAGCCTGTGTAGTGTTTCCCAATTATGACAAAAATCTATCGCAAGGGTTGTTTTAATTAATTTTTCTCTATGATCCCATCATGATCCCTCGATGAGGCTTATATTATCTTTTACCCTTTAAGCAAGGACCATTTTAGAATTTTTTCAAAATTTTCAAAGGGGTACTTTTTGAAAAAAAATTATATTTTTGCACTTTTATGGCAAAAATCTAAAGAAAGGGTTTTTTTAAATTAATTTTTCTATATGAACCCATTATGATCCCATGATGAAACTTAGTTTTATCTTTAATCCTTTAAACAAGGATTATTTTAGAATTTTTTCAAAATTTTCGAAGGGGTACTTTTTTGAGAAAAATTACTTTAAATTTTTGATTTTGAAATTAAAAAAAAATTTTTTATTACCGCCCCAGTTGTATTGTATATCATTGGAAAGGGCATCTAAAAAGCTGTAAAATGACACCTCATTCATCTCTCTATCTCATCTCTAAGAGATTTTAGAGCAATTTAAATAGATGTGGTTAGGTCGATTTTTTGCCATTTTTGACAACTTTAACGCGCCATATCTTTTAAACGTGTTGAGATATTAAGTTGAAATTGGGGCTTTTTCTTAGTCTCTATTGACTCTACCTATGACCCAAATTTCATAGAAATCCAAGATGGTGAGGTTCAAAAGTGTATCGATTTGACGTGGAATGACTCTACTATAATCAAATTAATTTATTGGAGAGTGGAGATTAGTTTAAATCATAGGATTTTTTAAAGAAAATATTTTTTGAGGAGCCAAATTGATAGGCGGTATTAGCTCTGGATTATGCAGTTAAAACATAATTTTTTTTATAACCGCCCCACCCCATTGTCTTCCGAAAAAACTTTCTAGCTATGGTCTTGAATGATATGTGGACGATGTTATGCATGCAGGAACAAAGCGCCATTAATCTAAATCTGAGATAAGAGGCATTTTATTTGCACAAATGTAAACAAACTCAATGGCAATGACTTTTTTTCTTGTTTTATACTAAAAAGAGCACAGAGTAATAATGCTGTGGCCCACGGGGCGTGGTGGGATGTTAGCGTGCTAACCTCATATACCAAACGTCGCGGGTTCGGACCCCAGGCAGTCCGATGATTTGATTAGGCCATCTGGATACCAGATGGCTTGGGAAATAAAAATGCCTGGACCCTAATATATATAAATTCATAAATAACGGTTATCGTAAATGTCTTATATGGCCTGAGCTGCCGAAAAGACAGTGTGAATGTGTGTGAGTGTGAGTGTGAATGAGAATAAAGCGTGAATGTTTAAAAAAAAAAAAAAAAAAATAATGCTGTGATTTAAATAAAAAAATAATGAAAAGCACGCCTATGCCCCGGAAAGGCTGGAGGTCCTGGGTTCGATTCCCGGGGGGCCATGGGATGTTTGGCCTCGCTAATAAATAACACTCACAGCTTTTGTTGCTAGATATACAGTATATCTCTA
>JAKCPI010000936.1:0-18994 GCA_023213315.1 Euborellia annulipes
AATTCTCCCTGAAAAACTTCCCAATAATTTACTTACCGTATTATAGGATCACGCCAAAAATGTTCATCAAGAATATTAAAAAAAAAAAAAAAGGACCTTAAAGAAAAGAATGAAAGAATCATGAACGAAGAGCTAATTTCAAAAAAAGAACTAGTCAGATGTAGCCAGCGCTCTCTGGTGGGAGCGAACTTATAGTAAAGATTTAACCAATTTTTGTTTAATAGCTGTGTAATTTAAAGACAAATTTGAAAAACATATACCGGTATATAGCTAAATGGGATGTTTGGCTTTATCAATAAAAACACTCACAGTCTTGTTAAAAAAAAAAAAAAAAAAAAAAAAAAAAAAAAAAAATATATATATATATACATATATATATCTATATGAATAGAAATAGTCTATTATTTTTACATTTATGGAGGAACCAGAGTCTATTTTCATTGTTTGATAGCTTTTTAAAATTCTTTGTCATGTTCTTCATGCACATCGTTGCCTTCTTACCGTAGCGTCTTGTGATGTCGATGTAACTAAGACGAGTTGATTGCATCTTCGGTGAATTGAGTAATGGTTAATTCCAGGAGGAGTGGCTGAATATATATTGAGTGGGCGAGGGTGATCCAGGCAGCCAGAAAAACAATAAAGAAAATTAAATTTGTCTTTATTTATTTCATAACTTTTGTTATTTCGGCCGATATTCCGCCTTTCATTGCGACAAATGTTATTTGTCTTCGACTAGGTTCTTGGCAACTCCTGACAATGGAGTGAACATCTGTTTGATTTAGACTTCTGGTTCTACAGTGAACCACATCCAGGGTCATGCCATCCGACGAATGTTCACTCAAACACATTGTCAGGAGTTGCCAAGGGCCTGTATAAGTTCGAGGCAAATAAATATCTGACCCTGATAAAATGTGGAATAATGTCGAAACGTAGACAAAAGTATATGAAATAAATAAAGACAAATTTAATTTTCTTTATTGTTTTTCTGGCTGCCTGGATACTCCTCACTACCAATATATATATATATATATATATATATATACAGGGGTGCGCGCTCGTAGAATCTGGAAAAGTTAATTATACAAAAAAAAAAATACTATCATATCCCACTTAAGAGATCCTTCCTGAAACTTCTTATTCAATGTAGCCTCCATGCGCCCTTCGATCCCGGCGAGCATGCCTTTCAAATGTCCACAAACGTGGCATTGAGGTGCCTGGACTTGATGGTTCATCTATCGACGATCTATCTTCAGGTCGGAGCGTGGTTTAGAGTCCTGAACCCTTCTATGACATGCCCCCAATTTGAGGATCACACCTCCATCCAGGGATGCACCTTGGGCTTCCCGAAGGAATCTTATAATTTCGGTTGACGTTCTTCCAGCATGAAGACTTTGTCTCTTTTGTTGCTTGACTTGACAACTCGGCCTTTTTGAAATTATTTTTAAGTTCCGATTGACGTACTAGTTCAAGAATTCTTAATCGCCTACCCTGAATTCCAGTGTGGAAATCCAAGTTCAATTTCCCGGATTCTAACGGCACACCCTTTTTCAGACTTCATACCGGCCATTAGACTCCATCCCTTATTAAATAAAGTTAATTTAATAATATAATACGCCCGGGGCATGGCGTAGAGGTTAGCGTGCTAACTTCATATACCAAACGTCGCGGGTTCGGACCCCAGGCAGTCCGATTTTATTTAAGCCAATTGATACCAAATGGCTTAAATAAGAATGCCTGGACCCTATATATAAATTAATCAATAACGGGATATCGTTTAAAGTCTTAAATGGCCTGAGTTGCCGAAAAGACTGTGTGAATGTGTGTGAGTGTGAGTGTAATGAGAAAAAGTGTGAATGTTTTTTTATTAAAAAAAAAAAAAAAAAAATAATATAATACCTGCACGTAAATTAATGAGAACAATCATACAATAAGGACAGAGAACTAAACTAAAAATATCTATTTTGAAATTCTTTTATTTTATTTTGACGTGACTCTTAAAAAAAGAAAGAGTTTTATTAATTTTGAATTCGTGTCCGTTAAGAAGAAGAATTGTTCAAATCTTAATTCTCATTTTGTAAACTGGACTTTTTGGACGTGACAACGCGTCTTACAAATCATGTGTCTATAGTGGCATGTTAGAGGGGCATGCACGAAAAAGTTTATTGGCTTGAATAACTCCTCTGTCTTAAGAGGTATAATTACAAGAAATATATTGTTAGAAAGAATGAGTTTTCAGCTAAAGAATTCACCATTTATTTTTTTTCCTATCATTTTATTTTACCGCGCTGCGGTAAATTCTAATTTGAAAGTTTAAACTCCTGTAGATTCTGAACGGCTAATCAGATCAGACTAAATGGGATGTCATTTGGTGCAGAAAGAAAACCTCTAATAGAATAAATAAAAAAATCCCGGAGTAATTAACTCAAAAATTGGTTTTTTTTTCTCGAAAACCTCATTTTCTAGACAAAAAATATCGAAAAATAGCCCTACTTGTGCAACGCATAGCGACTTGACCATAAAAGCTACATTAAATCTAAATATAGTTTCCGTTAAGAGTGGTTCAATACCCAGAGGTTATTTTTTTTTCATTTTTTGATATGACGTCATTTTACCGCATGAGAGCACTCGGCGGGATTTCGTTTTTCGAAATTTTAAACCCTGTAGATTCCGAACGGCTAATCAGATCAGACTAAATGAGATGTCATTTGGTGCAGAAAGATAACCTCTAATAGAATAAATAAAAAAATCCCGAGTAATTAACTCCAAAATTAGTTTTTTTTCTCTCTGAAAAACTTCATTTTTTACATATGTCGCCTTTAATGGATAAAAGTTTGGCCACACCTGTCATATATTGTTTTCGAAATTAAAGGGTTGAACATGTTTTCATTAGAAAACAAACTACTAGTAAAAAAAAAACAATACTTTCTTCAGATTTCAATATAGGTAAGAGAAAAAAATTTTGAAGTCAAGCAAAAAGATGTTGTCACGTTAAAAAGCCACCGGCTGTGTAGAAGACACAGCCAACACCTAATTTTATTTTTATTTATTTATTTTTTTTTTTAGTATAAATTAACAGCGTACTGTTATATGCAGCAGTGAGTGGTCGGCCTCCCAGACACATGATATCATCGAATATTTGAAAAGATTAAGTAAAACGAGCATTCCAGAAGGGATTATTAAATTTATTCAACTTTTACAACTCTGTCATATGGAAAGGTATTTGTAAATAAAAATTATATTTTGTAACTTCTAAAATCTAAATTTGATTTTTTTGTTTAAATTCCAGGTGAAATTAGTAATAAAAACACAATCGATATTTTGTTGAATCTCCACATCCTGATGTTCTTCAAAAGCTTTTAAAAGATCCCGTGATTCAAGAATGTCGGACTGAGATCGGAAATTTAGAAGAAGGCTCGTCGAATGGAGCCGGAGAGGATGAATTCATTACAATAAATACAAGATAAAAAAAAGATTCCGCATGTATGCTTAACTGGAATATTAAAAGGAATTTAACACACTTAAACGAGTAGATATACTCTTGGAACGCGAAGAGGGTGTTACCGGTATATTCAAAGAAGACAAAATTTTTTCTCTAAAAAAATTTAACAGATTTATTTTCGTGCTATTTTGGGCTTGACTGACAAGTGTATGCGCAATTGGACTCTGTTTCGGCTACGACAAATGCCGTCATCAGGAGCCATGAACTCTTAACAAACTGTTGAAGTCACTACATTAGGAATCGCCCAAACGATACGGAATCCGTTTTTATTAGTATAAAATATCCTTCATTAATCTGATATAATATTAATAGACGTCAGATAGCAATTACAATTATATTTTTTGTTCTTTACTAATATTTAATAATATATTTAACAAGACATGTGAGTGTTTTTATTGGTGAGTCCAAACATCCCATGGCCCCCGGGAATCGAACCCAGGATCTCCGCCTTCCGGGGCATAGGCGTGCTTCCATTGCACCAGGCCACCGGAACCTCGACCTGCACCAATAAAACTCACTTCCCCTTATATGCAGCTAGTCGCGCAAGTTACTAACTCGTAACGAAAACGTGAAAAACTTTAAAGAAAAATTTTCCACTAACTGCATATAAGGGGAAGTGAGTTTTATTGGTGAGGTCAAACATCCGATGTAATGGATAGCACGCCTATGCCCCGGAAAGGCGGAGATCCTGGGTTCGATTCCCGGGGGCCATGGGATGTTTGGCCTCGCCAATGAAAAACACTCACATGTCTTGTTGAATATATCTATGACTTGTTTAGTCCGAATCGAGGTATTTTGAATACTATTATCTTATTCAAATATATAGATCTCGAAAAATATTTAGCTTTAATAATATAGTTTAATTTTAATTTTTTTTATATTAGGACAAATCACTTTTTTTAATACAGACTGTAATTTTTTACAAATTTGTAATTTTAATACAAACTGTAAAAAAAATGATTTGTCCTTATATAAAAAAAATTAAAATTAAACTATATTATTAAATATTAATAGGAACAAAAAATATAATTGTAATTGCTATCTGACGTCTATTAATATTATATCAGATTAATGAGGATATTTTATACTAATAAAAACGAATTCGGTATGTTTTGGGCGATTCATAATGTGTATTTCAACAGTTTAGTTAAGAGTTCATGGCTCTGATGACGGCATTTTGTAGCCGAAACAAGTCCAATTGCGCTTACTTGTCAGCCAAGCCAAAATACTCTGAAAAATAAATCAAGATAATTTTTTAAAATTGTTTTCTCTTTTTTGAATATAAACCCTCTTCAGCGGTCCAAGAATAGATCTACTCGTTTATGTGTTTTTGATTGTTAATTTACTCGACTAAACTAAAAGTTTCGTTAAAATTAGGATGAATTTTAAAACTCTGTTAAATTTTCTAGAAATTAACACAATGTGTAGATAAATCAGAATTTATTGCGAAAAGGAAAAAAAATCGAATTAAGTGACTATGATCTTGGATTTTTTTTTTAAAAACACTCACACTTTTTTCTCATTCACACTCACACAGTCTTTTCGGCAAATTAGGCCATTTAAGACTTTGACGATAACCGTTATTATTTACAATATCTATTGGGGGGGTCTACAATGGCAACGATGTCTATGGACTTTTTGAGAGTGACTGTCCCGACGCGTGATTTCCCGAAATAGTGTGATATTCTCTGATCTCTACGCTTCTCAGACCTCACCCTCCGTGACATGGGGCCTACTTTAAGATAAAGATTTTTTCTTGTTTTTAAAAATCAAATGTTGTTTCTCCCCCAAGATATTTCAAAAAAATTTCAGCTCCCCCCCCCCCAAAAAAAAAAAAAAAAAAAAAAAGCATAGAATGTTAGACAGGAAGAGAGGATGTCAGCCAAAGGAGAGCCTCTATCGAATAAAAAATCTCCACTTAGAAGACGTTTCGAGTTTCCATCATCAGTTCTTAAGAGATTATTGTCAATCTCAAAGTGTAGACCATTGAGATGCAGATAGAGTTGTTATATATAAACATATAAAAAATATAATATTTGCACATAAGATGACGTATGCTCATCAGTTAATACGGCCAAGTCTCAAATGTATATCAATGTATATATATACTAGCTGCGGTAGGGTTGCCTTCGGCAACCCTACCCCGCATAGCCCTGGCGGGCGGCGTCTCGGGATATGACTAAGAGTTGTCCAGATAAATGTATTTTAATTAATTATGAAAAAGAGTTTTTATTTTTTATTTTAAATATTTGATTAATATATTTTTCAATTATTTACACCCTAAGGAAGCGTAATTTTAAATTTTATTAAAAACGAATGAAAAATAAATTTCAGGGGGGGGGGTCAGGGGGTGATTGAACTTTCTGATGTCTAAAATACCATTTTTCAATTATTTACACCCTAAGAAAGCGTACATTTTAAATTTTATTAAAATCGAATGAAAAATAAATTTCAGGGGGGGTCAGGGGGGTGATTGAACTTTCTGATGTCTAAAATACCATTTTTCAATTATTTACACCCTAAGAAAGCGTCATTTTAAATTTTATTAAAATCGAATGAAAAATAAATTTCAGGGGGGTCAGGGGGGTGATTGAACTTTCTGATGTCTAAAATACCATTTTTCAATTATTTACACCCTAAGAAAGCGTCATTTTAAATTTTATTAAAATCGAATGAAAAATAAATTTCAGGGGGGGGGGTCAGGGGGGTGATTGAACTTTCTGATGTCTAAAATACCATTTTTCAATTATTTACACCCTAAGAAAGCGTCATTTTAAATTTTATTAAAATCGAATGAAAAATAAATTTCGGGGGGGGGGGCAGGGGGGGTGATTGAACTTTCTGATGTCTAAAATACCATTTTTCAATTATTTACACCCTAAGAAAGCGTCATTTTAAATTTTATTAAAATCGAATGAAAAATAAATTTTAGGGGGGGGTCAGGGGGGTGATTGAACTTTCTGATGTCTAAAATACCATTTTTCAATTATTTACACCCTAAGAAAGCGTCATTTTAAATTTTATTAAAATCGAATGAAAAAATAAATTTCAGGGGGGGGTCAGGGGGGGTGATTGAACTTTCTGAGGTCTAAAATACCATTTTTCAATTATTTACACCCTAAGAAAGCAACATTTTAAATTTTATTAAAATCGAATGAAAAATAAATTTCAGGGGGGGTCAGGGGGGTGATTGAACTTTCTGATGTCTAAAATACCATTTTTCAATTATTTACACCCTAAGAAAGCGTCATTTTAAATTTTATTAAAATCGAATGAAAAATAAATTTCAGGGGGGGTCAGGGGGGTGATTGAACTTTCTGATGTCTAAAATACCATTTTTCAATTATTTACACCCTAAGAAAGCAACATTTTAAATTTTATTAAAATCGAATGAAAAATAAATTTCAGGGGGGGTCAGGGGGGTGATTGAACTTTCTGATGTCTAAAATACCATTTTTCAATTATTTACACCCTAAGAAAGCAACATTTTAAATTTTATTAAAATCGAATGAAAAATAAATTTCAGGGGGGGGGCAGGGGGGTGATTGAACTTTCTGATGTCTAAAATACCATTTTTCAATTATTTACACCCTAAGAAAGCATCATTTTAAATTTTATTAAAATCGAATGAAAAATAAATTTCAGGGGGGGTCAGGGGGGTGATTGAACTTTCTGATGTCTAAAATACCATTTTTCAATTATTTACACCCTAAGAAAGCGTCATTTTAAATTTTATTAAAATCGAATGAAAAATAAATTTCAGGGGGGGTCAGGGGGTGATTGAACTTTCTGATGTCTAAAATACCATTTTTCAATTATTTACACCCTAAGAAAGCAACATTTTAAATTTTATTAAAATCGAATGAAAAATAAATTTCAGGGGGGGGTCAGGGGGGTGATTGAACTTTCTGATGTCTAAAATACCATTTTTCAATTATTTACACCCTAAGAAAGCGTCATTTTAAATTTTATTAAAATCGAATGAAAAATAAATTTCAGGGGGGGGGTCAGGGGGGTGATTGAACTTTCTGAGGTCTAAAATACCATTTTTCAATTATTTACACCCTAAGAAAGCAACATTTTAAATTTTATTAAAATCGAATGAAAAATAAATTTCAGGGGGGGGTCAGGGGGGTGATTGAACTTTCTGATGTCTAAAATACCATTTTTCAATTATTTACACCCTAAGAAAGCGTCATTTTAAATTTTATTAAAATCGAATGAAAAATAAATTTCAGGGGGGGGGTCAGGGGGGTGATTGAACTTTCTGATGTCTAAAATACCATTTTTCAATTATTTACACCCTAAGAAAGCGTCATTTTAAATTTTATTAAAATCGAATGAAAAATAAATTTCAGGGGGGGCAGGGGGGTGATTGAACTTTCTGATGTCTAAAATACCATTTTTCAATTATTTACACCCTAAGAAAGCGTCATTTTAAATTTTATTAAAATCGAATGAAAAATAAATTTCAGGGGGGGCAGGGGGGTGATTGAACTTTCTGATGTCTAAAATACCATTTTTCAATTATTTACACCCTAAGAAAGCAACATTTTAAATTTTATTAAAATCGAATGAAAAATAAATTTCAGGGGGGTCAGGGGGGTGATTGAACTTTCTGATGTCTAAAATACCATTTTTCAATTATTTACACCCTAAGAAAGCGTCATTTTAAATTTTATTAAAATCGAATGAAAAATAAATTTTAGGGGGGGGTCAGGGGGGTGATTGAACTTTCTGGATGTCTAAAATACCATTTTTCAATTATTTACACCCTAAGAAAGCGTCATTTTAAATTTTATTAAAATCGAATGAAAAATAAATTTCAGGGGGGGGGGCAGGGGGTGATTGAACTTTCTGATGTCTAAAATACCATTTTTCAATTATTTACACCCTAAGAAAGCGTCATTTTAAATTTTATTAAAATCGAATGAAAAATAAATTTTAGGGGGGGTCAGGGGGGTGATTGAACTTTCTGGGGTCTAAAATACCATTTTTCAATTATTTACACCCTAAGAAAGCGTCATTTTAAATTTTATTAAAATCGAATGAAAAATAAATTTTAGGGGGGTCGGGGGTGATTGAACTTTCTGGGGTCTAAAATACCATTTTTCAATTATTTACACCCTAAGAAAGCAACATTTTAAATTTTATTAAAATCGAATGAAAAATAAAAAAAATAAAATTTTAGGGGGGGTGGGGGGTGGGGGCGCAGAGCGGAAAAATCTTTTCAAATGTCGAATTGTTAGGGGGAGGAAGAGTTTTTATTTTTCATTTTAAAGATTTGATAAATATATTTTTCATAAAGCGAGTTAGATCCTGTTTTCCAATGCTTTGCTATGGGGTAATTGATAACCCCCAAAAAGGGGGGTTCCTACCCCTAATTCGATATAATGATAGCCTAAAACCACCCCCGGAAAATTCCCTACCCATTAAAAAAAACTCCATGAAAATCGGTCCAGTAGTTTCGGAGTCTATGCGTTACAAACAGACAGACAGACAGACAGACAGACAGACAGACAGACAGACAGAGATTGTCTTTTATATAATAGTATAGATATAACAACTCTATCTACTTCTCAATGGTGTACACCTTGAGATTGCCAATAGTCTCTTAAGAACTGATGATGGATTTATCTAATTAAACCCGAAACGTCTTCTGAGTTGAGAATTTTATTCTCTCCTTTTGGCTGAGATCTTCTCTTTCTGTCTATCATTCTAATCGTTGAACAGCCACTTCTCATATCAATATCTTAAAAAAAAACATTGTCTGCACAATTTGAATTAGAAGTTCCATAATCTATATATATATATATTATATAAAAGACAATCTCTGTCTGTCTGTCTGTCTGTCTGTCTGTCTGTCTGTCTGTCTGTCTGTCTGTCTGTCTGTCTGTCTGTCTGTCTGTCTGTCTGTCTGTCTGTCTGTCTGTCTGTTTGTAACGCATAGACTCCGAAACTACTGGACCGATTTTCATGGAGTTTTTTTTAATGGGTAGGGAATTTTCCGGGGTGGTTTTAGGCTATCATTATATCGAATTAGGGGTAGGGAACCCCCCCTTTTTGGGGGTTATCAATTACCCCATAGCAAAGCATTGGAAAACAGGATCTAACTCGCTTTATGAAAAATATATTTATCAAATCTTTAAAATGAAAAATAAAAACTCTTCCTCCCCCTAACAATTCGACATTTGAAAAGATTTTTCCGCTCTGCGCCCCCACCCCCCCCACCCCTAAAATTTTATTTTTTTTATTTTTCATTCGATTTTAATAAAATTTAAAATGACGCTTTCTTAGGGTGTAAATAATTGAAAAATGGTATTTTAGACCCCAGAAAGTTCAATCACCCCCCTGCCCCCCCCTAAAATTTATTTTTCATTCGATTTTAATAAAATTTAAAATGTTGCTTTCTTAGGGTGTAAATAATTGAAAAATGGTATTTTAGACCCCAGAAAGTTCAATCACCCCCTGACCCCCCCTAAAATTTATTTTTTATTCGATTTTAATAAAATTTAAAATGACGCTTTCTTAGGGTGTAAATAATTGAAAAATGGTATTTTAGACACCAGAAAGTTCAATCACCCCTGCCCCCCCCCCCTGAAATTTATTTTTCATTCGATTTTAATAAAATTTAAAATGACGCTTTCTTAGGGTGTAAATAATTGAAAAATGGTATTTTAGACATCAGAAAGTTCAATCACCCCCCTGACCCCCCCCTAAAATTTATTTTTCATTCGATTTTAATAAAATTTAAAATGACGCTTTCTTAGGGTGTAAATAATTGAAAAATGGTATTTTAGACATCAGAAAGTTCAATCACCCCCCTGACCCCCCTGAAATTTATTTTTCATTCGATTTTAATAAAATTTAAAATGTTGCTTTCTTAGGGTGTAAATAATTGAAAAATGGTATTTTAGACCTCAGAAAGTTCAATCACCCCCTGACCCCCCTAAAATTTATTTTTCATTCGATTTTAATAAAATTTAAAATGACGCTTTCTTAGGGTGTAAATAATTGAAAAATGGTATTTTAGACATCAGAAAGTTCAATCACCCCCCTGCCCCCCCCTGAAATTTATTTTTCATTCGATTTTAATAAAATTTAAAATGTTGCTTTCTTAGGGTGTAAATAATTGAAAAATGGTATTTTAGACCCCAGAAAGTTCAATCACCCCCCTGACCCCCCCCTGAAATTTATTTTTCATTCAATTTTAATAAAATTTAAAATGTTGCTTTCTTAGGGTGTAAATAATTGAAAAATGGTATTTTAGACCTCAGAAAGTTCAATCACCCCCCTGACCCCCCCCTGAAATTTATTTTTCATTCGATTTTAATAAAATTTAAAATGACGCTTTCTTAGGGTGTAAATAATTGAAAAATGGTATTTTAGACATCAGAAAGTTCAATCACCCCCTGACCCCCCCCTAAAATTTATTTTTCATTCGATTTTAATAAAATTTAAAATGACGCTTTCTTAGGGTGTAAATAATTGAAAAATGGTATTTTAGACATCAGAAAGTTCAATCACCCCCCTGCCCCCCCCCCCTGAAATTTATTTTTCATTCGATTTTAATAAAATTTAAAATGTTGCTTTCTTAGGGTGTAAATAATTGAAAAATGGTATTTTAGACATCAGAAAGTTCAATCACCCCCCTGACCCCCCCCTAAAATTTATTTTTCATTCGATTTTAATAAAATTTAAAATGACGCTTTCTTAGGGTGTAAATAATTGAAAAATGGTATTTTAGACATCAGAAAGTTCAATCACCCCCCTGACCCCCCTGAAATTTATTTTTCATTCGATTTTAATAAAATTTAAAATGACGCTTTCTTAGGGTGTAAATAATTGAAAAATGGTATTTTAGACCTCAGAAAGTTCAATCACCCCCCTGCCCCCCCCTGAAATTTATTTTTCATTCGTTTTTAATAAAAATTTAAAATTACGCTTCCTTAGGGTGTAAATAATTGAAAAATATATTAATCAAATATTTAAAATAAAAAATAAAAACTCTTTTTCATAATTAATTAAAATACATTTATCTGGACAACTCTTAGTCATATCCCGAGACGCCGCCCGCCAGGGCTGGCGGGGTAGGGTTGCCGAAGGCAACCCTACCGCAGCTAGTTATTTATAAAATGCAGAGGACAGAGGAAAACTGTGTTGCTACGACAGAAGCTCGACCGAGCTATTATTCCTCTGCTGCGCCTATTCAGCGCCCCATTAAAACACGTGTATCACAAATTAGCCTCTGCCTGTGCTGTGCTCAATGTGCGGCGGGCCCAAGTCTAAAATGTCAGTCGTCGGCAAACCAAAAACCATCCAAGAGGAATCCATCAGAAATAAAATCAGACGATTTAGTGCAGAAATTCATGAACTGGATTAATTTATTATCAGAATGTAAACATACTTTACTTAACTCACCGTCCATCCAGAGAATTGACCGATAAAAGAAAATCATAAATCAAACAAGATAAATTCACTGGTCCAGCATCGACAATAATTTAACCTGGAAGAATGCATTGCCATTGAGGGTCATCGTCACTTAAATGCGATTATTTCTCACACTTAATATATTTTTTCCTTTTGACAATACAATTCCGTCACCCTGTGGTTTAATAATAAATGGTTAGAAGGGGAAGGGAGAAAGAAATGCGCTATTTGTTGTTGTTGTGTTGGTATACTTGTGTGCATGTGTGTGACTAATTTCACGATATTTAAATTTATTTCAACAATGCATGTTTAATAATTAATATATATTTTCCACCAACACTCTCCCCTGCTTTAAAATAGATTCCAATGCTATAATGAACTCGACAGAAGAAACTAAAGTCTAATCGTTCATGTGGCACTGATGGGATCCCTGTCTTTATTATTAAGGGTTGTCTCGAGTGCTTGTTGTATCCTCTCGAGTATATATTCAATATTAGCTTAAAACAACAAGTTTTTCCTGAACTATGGAAACAGGCGTTTGTTGTTCCTGTGCATAAGGGAGGATCTACAATTGAGGTTTCCAACTATAGACCTATCAGTATTCTCAACAACTTTGCGAAGATTTTTGAGGGTGTGATGTACGAGAGATTAAACTCTCATTTTAAAACAATAATTCACGAGAATCAGCATGGGTTCGTAACCGGCAGGTCAACCATCACAAACTTAAGTTGTTTTTCGTCTTTTGTTTCTGATGCCTTGGGTGCGGGAGGACAGGTTGACGCGATCTATTTCGATCTGTCCAAAGCATTTGACTGTGTCAATCACTCTCTTTTCATTAATAAGCTGCTCGGATACGGAGTGGACCAAAGAATATGTTCCTGGTTCGCAAACTACTTAAACGGCAGAAAAAATACAATAAGGGTAAATGGTTTACTCTCTGATAGCGGCTATTCGGTCAAAAGTGGGGTGCCGCAGGGTAGTATCCTGGGGCCTCTATGTTTTTTAATATATATAAATGACCTAAATGATACCATTAAATCGTCCAGAGCATTATTATATGCAGATGACCTAAAGATTTACAAATTGGTGAAAGATGTACAGGATTGTATACATATACAGAATGACATAGTTTCAATCCAAAATTGGTGCTCCTTGAATGGTTTATCGATAAATATTGAAAAAACCAAAATGGTCTCGTTCACCAGGAGAAAATCATCACTAACGTACCCTTACAAATTAAACGCCCTCTGCATCACCAAGACCGACTCGATAAAAGATCTTGGGATATATTTTGATTGTAAACTTTCTTTCAAACATCATATTCAGATGACCAGCCTCACGTGCAGCAGATTACAGGGGCTGATTCAAAATGTCTCAAGAGATTTTTGCAGAAAAAATTGTGTCATCACTTTATTTAGAAGTCTAGTATTAAGTAGGATGATGTATGGCTCCGTGATTTGGGCTGGTGAAAGAAACATAAACAATTTTGAAAAAATAATTAAAAAATTTGTGTGGCATGTCTATTGTAAATACCTGAGATTTTTTAAATTTTATAATTTCCCTTTAATATGTAAATTAATTGGACTTCGACCACTTGAACAGCTAACAATAAAAAATGATATATTATTCCTACATAAAATTGTTAATAACACAATCGATTGTCCATCATTATTAGAACAGATTAAATTCAAATGTAATAGACAAAGTAGGAATAATGATTTATTCTATGTAAACAAGATAAATAATTCTAACCCCTTAACTAGAATTCAAGAAAATTTCAATAAATATAAATTTAATGAATTAATTGACATCAATTTGATTTCATATGAGCGTCTAAAATATATTTAAAATTTTAATAAGTAGAAACCTGTACACTTTTGTGACTTATTTGTAATATAAATCTGAATGTATGTGCTTATGTAAGTGCTTTCCAGGCCTGTCAACAAATTGGCTAACGCTGTGATGAAGGTCTGGAAGCAGTTGATACAATGAATATGTATGTTTTCCTTGTATCTGTTAAGAGGAGAATAAATTATTTATTATTATTATTATTATTTATAATTAAGATGTAATAATTTGATATTTCTCTCTTTAATTTATTATAAATAAAATATATTTAACTAATTTGTGTTCGTTTTCCGTGCTCTGCCTTTTTTTTTTACTCAACATTTGCAATCCACAATTGCGTGGCGTTAAGCTCATCAATGTCGATTTTGATTCTAGTTCGGTGCTGCAAAGCCGGCGCCAGGGGCATCAGGCGCACAGCCAGATGCGAATTCTCAAACAAATCCCGAATCATCAAATGATCTCCCAAACGGCAATCATGCTACAGTCCCCGATGATATCACCGATTTTTATGATAAAATGGACCACGAAGATGATGAAGAAGACGAGCTGGCTGTAACAAAAACCGTCTCATTTGAAGTGAATCAAGAAAAAATTGAAGTCATTCAAAAAAGATGTATTGAACTTGAACATCCCCTTCTGGCTGAATATGATTTTAGAAATGATACCGTCAATCCGGATATCAAGTAAGAAAAAAAAAACAATTTAATAAAATATTATCTCAGAAAGTAGCTACTTTTTTTTAAATTTTATTTGTATCAAGGTCTTTTTCGGCCATTTAGACCCCATCAAATGATGGATAGCCAATTCAATCGAAATAGATTTTTCTCGCTTGGGACGGGAAGCGAGCCCGTGACTCTAGGTCCGAGAAGTTAAGGTCTTCTCTCAAAGCCACGAATCACGGGCTGGCTGGTAGCTATTAAATCTTTTTTGGAAAAATTATATATATATTTATATAAATATATAAATCGTGTTTGTTGTGTCCAAGGGCGGATACAAGGGGGGGGGGTTAAGGGGTAATTCCCCCCCCCCGAGATTTGAAAAAATACTCTTTTTTTTTAAATTTATTTTTAATGTAAAATTTTAAAAACTAATATTTAAAAATTCCATTTGTATTAAATACAAATCATATTTAAACGGACGGGAAAAAAAATCCCGGTTCCGCGGGCGGCACATAAATATTTTTACGGGCGGGAAAAAAATTTCTGTTCCGCGAAAGAGGGAATGTTCCGCGGGCGGCAAAAATTTTTATGTCCTGAAAACTTTGGTTCCGCGAAAAAAAATTTTTTCGCAGAAAAATCTTTGAGATTCCCCCCCCCCCCCCCCACCGAGAAACACCTCTGGATCCGCCCTTGGTTGTGTCTTTGCATTATTTGCAAGTTCTCTCATTATAGCTGCCTATTGCAAAATATATATACTTTTTGGCAGAATATGGCATTAAAAAACATTACAATTTTGCCACTTGGTTTCTTGTGATAGCCAAAGATGAAAAAAGGAAAGAAAATTAATATTGTGTCGCCGATCAAGCTCATCAACATCTTCAGACATTATTAAATAGCAATATTTCGATAATTTAATTTTCCAGCTATTTGACCATCGCATATCGTCTACTAACATCTATTTGCTCCTGAAGATGATGAGCGTTTGAATCGAAACATCAATAAAATATTCTTTTTCATCTTTGGCTGACACTCACTCCATTCTCAACTCTCTCTAGTTAATGACCAAAAATAATTTATTAAATCGGATAAAATTTTTGTATTATTATTAATTATAATTTAGAACTGCCCTCGGGCTTGGTGTAGATGGTAGCGTGCTAATCTTCTATACCGCGGGTTCGGATTCCAGGCTGTCCGATGATTTTATTTATGCCATTTGGATACCAAATGGTATTTTTTTATTCATAAGAAAACCATGGGAAAAATGAGTGACCCAAACGAAGTCTATTAAGTACAGTGTGTTCTTTTCTACTCAGTTCAACTTTCTGGAATGGTACAGGGAGCGCCACAATTAAGTCCCTACCTGTTAGCTTTAATCTTAAGTATATGGTGTATAGTGAAATAATTTTAACGCCCGAAAAGGTAAAACGTAAAATCTGGTACAGATAATTTTATTTTACCTTTTTTCAAATTTAAAATATTTCACCTTTTACCATATACTTAAGGTTAAAGCTATCAGATGGGGACTTAATTGTGGCGCTCACTGTACAATTTTGTTTTTAATTTTCCAGATTTCTCCACTTCTTATGCCAATTATTAAAATAGTGGATTTTACACACTGACATTGAAATCAATATACGGTACACTTTATTTGCACCCTTTTCGCAAGTAGGCCCACCTCCTCATTTCCCACGATTTTCTTGTGACCACGTACCCATATAAAAGCTATAGAGAGACTGTGTTATGAATGATAGGGTGCAGAGTCTTCCAATGCTCTACGAATCACTAATTATCAAAACTTTACTAGTTCTCAATTTAATAACGTACTTTAATGCAAGTTCAATCGCTCTAAAGTGAGGCTTTTGCAACCCTTCCTTGATACAACTCAACAACCACAACTACAATATTGTCAAATATCATATCTAATACAATTTCTTCTTTTTCTTTTTTTTTAGTATTGATTTGAAACCTTCAGCTGTTCTTCGTCCATATCAAGAGAAGAGTTTACGTAAAATGTTCGGCAATGGACGAGCAAGATCGGGAGTGATTGTTCTCCCTTGCGGTAAACAACCCTATTCATTTAAAAACCTTTTATTAATAGATGGAATTTTAATTTTGGTCACGTTGCCTGCAGGCGCTGGCAAGAGTTTAGTGGGCGTGACGGCCTGCTGCACTGTGCGTAAACGTGCCTTAGTGCTTTGCAATAGCGGCGTCTCCGTTGAACAATGGAAACAACAATTCAAAATGTGGAGCACAGCTGATGACTCGAGTATTTGCCGATTTACAAGCGAAGCCAAAGATAAACCCATGGGCTGTGCGATTCTTATCACAACTTATTCTATGATAACGCACACACAGAAACGATCCTGGGAAGCCGAACAGACGATGAAATGGCTCCAAGAACAAGAATGGGGCATCATGGTCCTTGATGGTAAGCACGCCCCCCCCCCCCCCCCCCCTCCCCTCCCTGCTTCATTTCTCTTTTATTGAGACAAAACTAAAAATGCAATAGATTTCTTTTTTTTTTAATTGCCTTACAGTAGGCAAGCTGTTTGCATGTTTTTGCCGATAAAATGGCGTTAGGGGTCTTAAAAATTTAGCCAAAAAAGCCCAACTATGACTGTCGGTTCAATGAAGAATAGAAATGGCTGTGGTGATGATTGATTAAGGAGCTCAATGAGGAAAGGCAGCCAGCATAAATAAAAAACTTATATTATTTCATCGACGTTTCGGGAGCGCGTCACTCCCATCTTCAGGACCTATGGCCATTAAATATTTTTTATTATTAGACAAATCAGAAAAATATACAGAATATAGTTATAAAATCTTACGAAATAATTGTCGCAATTGAGATAGAAAACATTATAATGTACACACAACAAATATTCATGAAATGTATGTTGTGCATAGTATTTAACAAATTTTTAACAATTGTATGATATATTATGGCCATTGGTCCTGAAGATGGGACCGACGCGCTCCCGAAACGTCGATGAAATTGTATAAAAGTTTTTATTTATTTCTGGCTGCCTTTCCTCATTGAGCTCCTTAATCAAAGCCCAACTATTACGAAACCTGCCAACAGATGGCAGGATGGTAGGTAGGGCTATATATATTCAATCTCATGTGTTTGTTTGATCTTTTAATAATGAATATTTTATAAATTTTATAAATTTCGATGTTTGACCTCCTTATTGTTTTTTGTTTAATAAAATCTATTTTGTTTGTTTTGTTTCCAAGAGGTGCATACAATTCCTGCGAAAATGTTTCGTCGAGTCTTAACAATCGTGCAATCGCATTGCAAATTAGGTCTAACAGCGACACTTCTCCGGGAAGATGACAAAATCGCTGATCTGAATTTCCTTATTGGACCGAAACTTTATGAGGTTTGCCCTTTTTATTTTTTTCTTAATCACCTTCTAGCGAGACGCTTGAATAAATATTTATTTTTATTTTTAGGCAAATTGGTTAGAATTGCAGAAGAGAGGATTCATAGCGCGCGTCCAATGCGCAGAAGTCTGGTGTCCGATGACGCCCGAATTTTATCGCGAATACCTCAATTGTCGTACGAGCAAAAAACTGGTGATTATTTTTATGTCTTTTTTTAAGGTCTTTTTTAACCCTTGGCCCCAAGCACAAGAGTCAACAATTCTACCATCTGTGCTATGGCCCTTATAATTAATCGAATGGCTGCCTCTTGGGCTTCCTTACAGAGAGGCAGCCATTTAATTGACTTCCAATTAATAAAGACGAGATCTATTTTGCCTCTGAAGCCGAACGAGGGGGTGAACTGGGTGATAAAACGAGTCGGCCCTCGTTAAGATCATTTCAAATCATTCTCTTTCGTCATCGCTGTGCTTAATAAGATATTTATGGGTGACGTCAGAGTGTATAGAAAGTTTCCTACTTATTGCACGTTGAAGGTTAAATGAAAATAAAGATTAAATATACACCAGCGAGTTGCTTTCAACAATTAAATTATTTTAATTTATTCTGCAAATATTTCGGAATGCCTACGCAATCCATCTTCAGTGCATCAAATTATCACTTAGTGTGGAGCGTGTCTTAATGATAAAATTTTTTGTGTATGAGAAGCCATTCGGGAATTATGGTGAATTTTTTTAATGTGCAAGTCACTGAGGGAAAAACTATGCATGTAGGTATTTATACAGTTGGTCAGATTCCCTTTTTGCAAAAAACAGTTTATCCCAGGGACAGGTTTGGCGCAAGCAAGTTTTATTAATAAAACTGTTTTTGCAAAAAAGGGAATCTGACCAACTGTATAAAATACCTACATGTATAGTTTTTCCCTCAGTGACTTGCACATTAAAAAAATTCACCATAATTCTTGAATGGCTTCTCATACACAAAAAAATTTTATCATTAAGACACGCTCCACATAAGTGTAATTTGATGCACTGAAGATGGATTGCGTAGGCATTCCGAAATATTGGCAGAATAAATTAAAATAATTTAATTGTTGGAAAGCAACTCGCTAGTATATATTTTCTCCATATCAAATACCTCAACGATCTGTCCCAGCAAAATTTTAACTTCTAAA
>JAKCPI010000937.1:0-24870 GCA_023213315.1 Euborellia annulipes
TTATCAGTTAAATGAAGAGTAGAAAATTGGAAAAATTGGCTGTGGTGATAAAAAGGAACTCTTGTGGGTAGGGTAGCAAGCGGAAATAAAAATCTTTATATTATTTCTTCAACGTTTCGGAGACGCATCGCTCCCAGTCTTCAGGACGAATTAATTGTTGAATAACACATGAATAGTTTTATATCGTATACACAACGACAAAAATAACATATATTGTGCATAATAATTTAATAAAATAGACAGTCTAGCTTAAGGCTGTTTACACACCTCAACAGCCTTAAGCTAGACAATCAGCATAATATACAACTGAAAAACATATAACCAAGTATTTATTAATTTCAATACTTGGTTATATGTTTTTCATAATTACCTCATGGACCAACACATGATATATATATAATTCTTTATTTATAATATACAACTGTCTATTTTATTAAATTATTATGCACAATATATGTTATTTTTGTCGTTGTGTATACGATATAAAACTATTCATCTGTTATTCAACAATTAATTCGTCCTGAAGATGGGAGCGATGCGTTCCCGAAACGCTGACGAAATAATATAAAAGATTTTTATTTCCACTGGCTGCCCTACTCACAGAGTTCCTTTATTTAAGAAATATTTATCTATTCTTTGCATTAGTGTATTCTATGAATGTAAACAAATTCTCAAACAGGCACTGGCTTGAAATACGTAGTAATAATAATTTTTCTTTCATTAGATTTAGTTGAGGTATATAGCTGATATGATATTTGGAGGTTCAGAAATTTCCTAATGAGCAAGGGCGCAGCAGTTTTGTTTCAATTTTTATTATTAAATATAAAGGCTAGGAATAATCGTTTTCGGTCGCATATAGGAGCATCAGGCCAAGCATTGTCAATGTATATCTCGTGGTCTTGGTAGAGAAATTGAAGACTTCAATGACCAAATTAATAGAACCAGTGTTGTTATTATGGACTGAGAGCGAGTGAGTCAGTCCATAATAACAACACTGGTTCTATTAATTTGGTCATTGAGTCTATTGCATTGGTAATAATTTCTCTGACCAATATGACCACGAGGAATGATACATTGACAATGGCTTGGCCCTGATGATGGTCCTATATGCGACCGAAACGTTGGCCCTGGCACTTTATATTTAATAATAAAAATTGAAACAAAACTAGCTGCGTTGCTCATTAGAGAATTTCTGAACCTCAAATTTTTCTTTCATAATTAAGAAAAGACGAGGGTCCGCCGCAGGCGGGCCCGAGCCAGCTGGCGATGGGTCCAGGGGGGGCGAAACCCCCCCCCCCCGGCTAGTTACAAAATATTTTTTTAAACTCAACTCTTAAAGGCATCATTATTATTTGTGAGAAGTTTTTTTTTTTTTTTTTTTTTCTTTTCTTTGTACGTACAGTAAGTAAATAGTGAAATGCAAAATGCATACCGAACATGGTCGCGGAGGTGACTGGAGGCGAATTTTCCATTTGCATTAGAAGAGGTCGTCGTCGTTCAATTTCGCGGCAGAGTTCGTTTTTCAGTTGCTCTTGACTTGGAATCTCTTCAATTGCTGCTGCCCCTATCGATGTCGGCGACGGCGATAACGTCTCCGTTGATTCAGACTCCAGGCTCTCCAGTAATCGTTCCAGCATCCGATTCAATCTCAACATGTTCGGCTCCTTGCCATCCAACCCATCTACATCTTTTTTTTTTATATTTTATTATTAATAAAATAAATAAATAAATAAATGTAATCATTTATTCAAACTTACTTTCGTTAATCCATTCTATGCTTGTCGACGTTTTGGTTTTATGAAATTTCTAAAAAAAAAAAAAAAATATTATTGTCTTCAGAGAGGGGATTTAGAAATACGTTTGTTGAAAGAAAGGAAAAAGAGAATGCAGCTCCTTTATTGAGATCAGCCCAGGGCTAACGTTTCGGTCCTAGGTGTGAACCATCATCAGAGCTGCTTCTCTCTCACTTAGCTCTTCTCCGATTCCTTCTTGGAAGTTCGATCTAAATGAGATTCAACATTTACTCTAGACATCCATACACCCATCGAAGACTGCTGACAGAGAGAAACGACATCGAAGCAGCTCTGATGATGGTTCACACCTAGGACCGAAACGTTACTCGTACAGCCATGCATAAAAGGTTTTTTTGAATGTGGTTGATATATAAAGATAATTGTCTCTGTTTAAACAATTCCCTTATTTTGCACGCTTATAGAGAGTACAGGAAATATAATAAATCCCCAAATGGGGACGGTCAGAAAATTCCTGTAAAGCTCATTAAAAAGCAAGGTTCCATCTTTTAATCTCCTCATGAAAAATCAAAGCCAATTAATTAAATCTCCCAATTGAAAAATAATAAAAATGCCTATATAATTAAATTTTCTTTCTGCCTTCCCGTTCTCTGGTCCCTTCACCTTAACTTCTCTTTTCCTTTTTGCTTACAATTATTTTTCAAGTACATCTTTTATTGATAATTCTATAAATAATCTTAACAATAATTTTAATAATAATCTCAACAATAATTTTAATAATAATCTTAACAATAATTCTAAAAATAATCTTAACAATAATTCTAAAAATAATCTTAACAATAATTTTAATAATCTTAACAATATACAGTATGTACTGTAAAATAACTTGACATACCACATAGGCAAATTTATGACAAAAAATTAATTACCAAACATTTTGCATAACCCTATATAGAGAGTAAAGCCTAGAGCACATTTGGGCGACGCGACGCGACACTTTTTTTCGCCGAGAGAAGTTTACATTAGGGCTGGACGGTAATGGATTTTCATTACCGACCTCGATAATGAAAAAAAACCGGTTTTTCTCGAAAGTCGGTAAAAATTTTTTACCGCCCGCGGAACCAAAGTTTGCCGCCGCGGAACATTTTTTTTTTCGCGGAACCAAAATTTTTTCCCGTCCGAAAAAATATTTTACCTTTTTTTTAGAGACGCCAATTTTTTCTGCCGCCCGCGGCACAGAAATTTGTCTCCGCGGCACATTTTTTTTTCGCGGAACCAAAATTTTTAATTTTTCCTCGTTCGAAAAAATATTTTACCTTTTTTTTAGAGACGCCAATTTTTTCTGCCGCCCGCGGCACAGAAATTTGTCTCCGCGGCACATTTTTTTTTCGCGGAACCAAAATTTTTTACCGTCCGAAAAAATAAGTTTTTACCGACTTTCGAAAAAAAAAACCGGTTTTTACCGAATTAGAGGTTCGTTACCGCGTTTTCGGTAAAAATTTTTTACCGGTTTTTACCGGTAAACCGGTTTACCGTCCAGCCCTAGTTTACATAGATTCCAATAGGACGGCGCACACTTGAGCGCCGCGACGCCCGAATGCTCGGAAGGGTATTCAAGCGTCAAGTGTCGCGTCGCGTCGCGTCGCGTCGCCCAAGTGTGGGCCAGTTGGCGAAGCCAGGCGTCAAATCTATCGTCTTCGTGCGCGTTCGTGGATTCTCGATAATGATCGGAGCCCTTATTTCCACGGCCGATAAGATTATAGGCCTATATAAATAGGGCTATATCATTTAATAAATAATAAAAAACAAATTTTTCGGGCACTTAGACCCCGTCCCTATTTATTTCTATTGATTGATATCCAATTCAATTGATAATAAAAAACAATGATTGATATTCAAAAACACATATTATAACAATTGTACAGGGTGCGGCAAAAAAGCCGATCTATTTTTGATTTTTTTTTTTAATAAAAAAACATTCACACTTTTTTTTCTCATTCACACTCACACACACATTTGGACACCGAATGGCTTAAATAAGAGTGCCTGAACCCCAAATAGATATATTAACAAATAATGAGTTTAGTCTTATATGGCCTGAGTTGCCCAGAAGACTGTGTGTATGTGTGTGTGAATGGAAACAAAAGTGCGAGTGTTAAAAAAAAAAAAAAAAAATTGTATAAATAAAAAAAATTTTAAAAAGTAAAAATTTGTTCCCTCTAAGAGGGATGCTACAATGACCAGATCTTCCTCTGGGGATGACCTTTTGTTAATAGTTTTGAATTTTCATTTTCAATCCGTCTTTGCGACAGAAAAACGTCGCCCAAGTGTGCGAGCTCACAAAAGCGTCGCTTCGCTGCGCGCCGCGACGCGTCGCCTAAATGTGCTCTAGGCTTAACTGTTATATCTACTTGTAGAGGAACATTTTATTTGCATTGCAAAATAAAAAATAAGTTTTCTATAACTTTTTCCCCCGAGTTTCTAAAATTTTAGATAGTGAAAAAGGGTCTTGAAAATGAAAGGGGAGGGGGGGGCGAATTAAAAATATTTCTCCGCTCTCTGGCAAAATAGGGACAAAATGTTCGGTATCTGTTATGGGGAATGAACAAGAGCATTGAGGAGATTGAATCATTTTGAAGCGGAAACACCTGTATGTGAGATTTAAATGTATTAATTATATAAATAAATTAAATACTTAATTAGATCTCGAGATATTCTTTGAAATAGAGAAGTTTGAAATCTTGAAACGCAATTTCTTTTTTACGAATAACTTCTCAACTACTGAACGGATTGTCATGAAATTTGTTACAGGCCTAGAGGCGACCGTCCTAATTATTAAGATTGAATTTCAAAAGATTTGCTTCAAAGGAAGCTGAGAAAATCGTGGTTCGCGATATTAATTTACCACTCATTTTTGCGGCTCCCTGCGGTCCGATTCACTTCTAGTTTTAATACCTTCTTAGGCCAATTTAAGACTAGAAATTTGTCAAACCTCATTCTAATCCGATCAATAGTTCTAGAGATATAAGCAAAAAAGCAGATCACACATATATATATGTAAGCACATTAAAATTCTTTTTTCCGGGGTCGTTATGACCTGAAACGTAAAGCTATATAAACAAATTCCTATTGGTAGGCTATTTTTTAATTTCATTGTAAGGTGGGGTTTTAATTTTCTCATTCCGCTTAGAGCGGGATTCATCAACTAATTTGAAAGAGCTATTTAGCTTATGTTCGTATATATGGGGCATTGCCTGGCCCTGAGGATGATCCCATATGTGACCGAAACGTCGGCCCTGGCTAATTTAATAAATTTGAAATTGAACTCGTTCATTTTTTCCTCCTTCCTAGGAGAGATTAACTCTTTTATTTTTTTTTTTTTAGTCCATCATCGTGTTTTTTTTGTTCATCCTTGCAATTTTCAAGAGTTCATCTGTTATTTAATTATTCATTGTTATTGTTGTTGTTAGTTATCAATAACAAAATCAACAACATCATGTTATGATATTTTATTTTATTTTTTTTTTTTTCAACAATATTGTGATGAAATTCGAAAAGTTTGTCAAGTGTTTAGTCAATAAGGAGGATAAATTCATTTTGAAAATGGATCGGCGTAAATATCGTCTATCGCGAAAATAATAAATAGATTACTTTTTTTTATTTTCTCTTGTCTAAATATGAAGAGAGACTTTAGCATTTTGGATGAAAATACACGTTTTGAGAGCGCTGAGTACAAAAAAGTGGGCAAGCCGAGTGGAGACAAAATATCTCAAGAACGAATAGAGATGCCAGGTTGTAATTTTATATTTAAGTTTGTTACCCCCATGGGACGTGACACGAAGCTTTTTAACAAAATCGGCTTAAGAGTACTAGTACTTTACTAATGTACTTTTTCAGTTTTTTTTTTCCATTTTTCTCAAAGATTTTGATTCAAATTCATAAATCATTAAAAATTTTCTTGAAAATTGTTTGAAGTACACATTTGCAACGAGAAAACTCGCTTCTCCAGGGAACACCAAATAAAAATTCTGGTGTGACAAGCACAGAAAACACCTTTCTCTTACCTTCGGTAGATGGTAACATAGTTAAATACGAGCATTCTCTTAATAATCTGGGCATTGTTGTTGACTCCACACTTACTTGGCGGGATCATGTAGCACACATTTCAAACAAGGTATATAGGGTCTTGTATCAGCTGAGGAGACATTCCGTCAATACCAGGATTCACCTTATTAAGACTGTCATATTGCCCCATTTTGATTATGGCGGTCTTTCGGGTGAAATGAGCACAAAGTTGGATAGGGTCTTAAGATTCGTTTTTGAGGTGCCTGTGTATGAGCACATAAGGGCCAGATTGGTGCCCGGGTTCTTCGCGTTGGGGACGCGGGGCTCACTATTCCGAACCATCGTACGGCCTCTTACGCTGAATCTTTTAGGATTTCGGGCTCCAAGTTCTGGAATTCCCTGCCTTCTCGTATAAGGTCGGCTGGGAGTGTTCCGGTTTTTAAGAGACGCCTCCACGAGCGCACGTTGTCGATTTTGTGAATATTTGGGATTTCTTTGTTTGCACCTAATCTCCACTGATGAAATTTTTGTTTTGTTGTTTTATTTTATTTTTCTAATGTATGTATATTTTCTGTCTTTTGTTTTGATAATTAATTGGGCGGAGAGTTGAGTATGTAACATCAAATGTATTTTTTTTTCCATGGCTCATAAGAGTACAAATTTACTCAGAGCCCAATAAAACATTTTCTATTCTATTCTATTCTAAACGAAAGTTGTGTTCTGTGCTTGTCACACCAGAATTTTTGTGTCGAGATATATTTAGTTTCCGCCGGTATTTTAGAAATCAAGATGTAAAATGTATAAACGGGGGACCTCAAAACGTGTATATCCATCAAAATCTCGTCATCGAATTTTTGACATGAATCCAATACTTTTCTCTCTCTATATATTAACATATATAGAGGTAAGAGAAAGTAAAAATTATTGAAACTATTGCCAGAATTGATTTAAATAAAAACATGTTTAATTCGAGTTTATCGTAGTTGGATTAATTGGGGGAGTGGAAAACGTTGAATAACTCTTCATCTGTAGTTGATACAGCATCCTTTTGGTCCATGCTGGAACACGTCTGTCCTCGGTCAGTAGGATCGACCACGGTGACGCGATTTGAGAGGGCGCAACATTTCCTGATGTAATATTTCAGATTTTCCAATTCACTTTCCGGTTCTTCGTTCCATAGAGCGCCAATGTTAAATCCCCATATGGGGATTTGCATGTAAATTTCGATTCAAAAGGGCGGTGGCGTCATTTCAACTTTTTCTTGGGGGTGGGGGGGGGGATTTTATTTCTTAAAATTTATTTACAAATAGGTACTCTAATTTGGCCAAAAGTTATTAAAGTTATTAATTAATTGTTTAATTTTGAACAGTTCATATACTCGTAGATATATTTATAAATAAGAAATTATATATAATATTTAAGATATTATATACATCGCGTAGATAAGCCGCGAAACGGAGATTTATATAATTAGATATTACTTCATGTACCCGAAAAAAGATATAAGGGTGTGCCGCCGGGAGTTGAACCACGGATCCACCGATTTGCGCTCAGTGTGCCCTTACCACTAGACCACAGCGCCAAATCCGGGTCCATTCCTCCCGATGGCTAAATTTGCTTTCCAACTGAGTTCATATACCCGAATGCCGTGCTGTGGTCTAGTGGCAAGGGCACACTGAGCGCAAATCGGTGGATCCGTGGTTCAACTCCCGGCGGCACCCCCTTATATCTTTTTTCGGGTACATGAAGTAATATCTGAGTATATAAATCTCGTAGATATATTTTGGAATAATTTATTTACCTTTTCAGTGGCGACATTGGGGGGGGAGGACAAATTCCCTTCCCTGCCCCCCTCCCCCCAATGACGCCACTGAAAAGGTTCGTCATTTTAAAAAATTATTTCCAATTCTTATGAAATTTTATATGGTATATTTATTCAGAATTCTCTATTGTGTATCTATCTATCTACACTATTAATCGAGCAATGTACGTTTGTCAGCACATCGATTCTCGAAAACGGCCTTAACAATTTATTTTAAATATTTCCTACTTGCGGTATACAAAACAAGTTACGATTGATCTCGTCTTTGGGAAACCCCGAGTACTAGTACTTTACTGATGTTGTGTACTGTTCGACCAGACACACCAGATTTCTTATTTCTATAAAATTATTTTATTTATTTTGAAGCACACTTTACTCTTGTACTCCATAGGGATTCAAATTCACTTTCTCCCTCTTCCTTCCATAGAGCCAATTTTAAATCCCTACGGGGATTTGCATGTTAATTTCGATTCATGTCCCCTTTGGAACTTTTTACAATATTTAAAATTTATCATGAGATAAAGAAAAGAACTACCAGTATTTATTAACTTAAAAAAAAAAAAAAATATACGGTACTTGATCTGAAAGTGGTCTTGTCAGAACTCCGATTACGTAAAAGAAACACCAGAAAACTAATAGTATTTTCTTTTTGCTCATAATTAGGCGAAGCCAATAAATAAATCTAAAAGAACAAAAAAACATACTGTAGATAGCCTATAATTAATTTTACTAGCTACCTATTCTAAATAATTTAGAAAAATTCATCGTAAATTTTTCGTTTTATCTTTTGAAAATTTAAATATTTTTTTTTGTCTTCGAACAAAGTCCAAACACTCGGGAAAAATAAACCCCTAGATCCTAGGCTGTAGGTAGTAGAGTTTTTGTCCCTTGTGCTCTAGAGAAGCGGTTCTTAAGGGCAGGGGCGCCGGAACGAATTTGAATCAGGGGGAGGGCAAAAAAATTTTTTTAGAAAATTAAAATAATTTAATATGTTCAAATAGTATAAAACAAAAACAAATCTACTATAAAACTTTAAAAATTTTAAATAAAATTACAATTTTAATAAAATTAAAATTTTAAAAAATTTGGTAGTGATTTTATCAAAAATTTTTGGAAAAAAAATGAATTTCTTACTCTTTTAATTTTTTTAATTTAGAAGATTTTAGATTATTTAGTAGGCTGGGATTATCCAACCCCATTAGAAGATTTTATTTTTCAAAAGTAAAAATATATCATTTTTAAAAATAAATGAAATAAAAGAAGAAAATTTGCCCCCCTCTGCCCCCCTGTAGGATGGCAGGGGGGGGGGCAATGTACCCTTGCCCCCCCCCCAGTTCCGGCGCCTATGCTTAAGGGAATTCAGGAGCGACGTCTAAACGTATTTTAAAAAAAACTAGACTATTATAATGAATTTTTCAATCCGCTTTTTTTTTTAAATGAATTAATTAAATTCATAAGAGATTATTGGGACATCGAGCTATAATTTGTTTAATGACTTATTAAAAAATTATCGTAATTAATTTTTTTGTTATCAAGCAAATACAAAAAAACAATCTGTCCCAATAATCTTTAATTTTTTTAAATTTAAAAATGAATTTATTGTTATTATTAATCACATATTAATTAAGAAATTTTTAAAATAAGCTTAGATGATTTATTTAAAAACCAACTGTCAAATTAGTTCAGCATTCTTGCAATAGATGGCAGGCTAGTCTAACAGCCGATTCCCTAATGGCCTATATTTATATATTTTTATGCTTTTATAAAAGATACATAATATATAATAACATTTATAAAGTATTTATTGTTAAAAGATGAATGAAAATCAACCAAATGCATTAAATATTATTAGCTACCATTCTGACATCTCTTGGCAAATTTTTGAATTACTTGATTTTTTGGGCATACTTTTAATGACACACTTATCGGGAAAAACATGCGTTACACCTTCACTCCCGTAGTCCCTTAATACCCTGCACTTTAGATTCAAACTGTCGACCGTAGGCTAAATATCTGTGACCAAAAAAAAGAAGCGAGTCTTTTACCTCTCTGCCAAGTCTTAGAACTAAATTTTTTTTCTGACGAGTGTTTTTGATTTTACCGGCAAACAGAGAGAGAGAGAGCAAGGTAATGGCAGATTTTGGTTTCTGTCATAACAATTGTTCAAGTTATCCAACTGAAGGAGAAGGGAAATTATAGATACAAGTCTGTTGTTGTTGTTGTTGTTGTTGTTACATGTTGTTAAAGTCATTCTCTCAGCCTTAAATTAATATAAACTTCTCATTGATTTATCAAATACCTGAAGCGAAAGGTGAATATCAAATAGGAAGGCAAAAAAATTACAAAAAAAAAAAAAATTTTGTCCAAACCATTTCCATAGAAATCACATCATCAAGTTTTGTTTATATTTGATTACAATTTCTACATTATATATTTGTTACTTATATGCAAGGCCGGATCTAGGGAGGGGGGGCAGTGGGTGCATGTGCCCCGGGTGGCAGATATCAGGGGGTGGCAATTAAAGAAAGATTTACTAAAAAAAGGTAAAATGATATGAATTTTGTATAGAAAATTTTAAGGAGGGGGCGCCAAATTAAATTTTGCCCCCCCCTAAAAAATCTCCCAGTTCCTGCCCTGCTTTGATGAGTGTAGTATATAATATAGAGAGAGGAAGTATTGGATTGATGTCAAAAATTCGATATCGAGATTTTGACGGATATACACGTTTTGAGGTCCCCTGAAACTAAAAAAGTGGTTTTCGCGACATGGTCTGTGTGTGTGTGTGTGTGTTCAATTTTAAGCATGAAGGAATTGAGCTAGGAGGTTGAAATTTTATATTTAAGTTAAACACCCCCGGGACCAAAAAAAAAAAGGCTTTTAATCAAAATCGGCCAAAGAGTACTAGTACTTTACTGATGTACTTTTTCAGTTTTTTTCGATTTTCTCAAAATTCGCACCAACGATTTTGATTAAAATTCAAAAATCAATTATTTTTTAGATGCTCTTTAAAATGTATATTCTCATATTGCTATTGAAACCTTTTGAAGACCACTTTACTCTTGTACTTCATAGAAAATATAGGAGAAATGGTTGCCATGGTAATAAAATATAAATATTCTCCCACACTTATAAATTTTACATCTTGAATTCTAATATATCGGTGGAAATTAAATATATCTCAACTCAAAAAAATCTGGTGTAACGAGCACAGTACACAACTTACAATACCGAAGGTAAGAGGAAGTTGTGTGCTGTGCGCCAGTCACACCAGATTTTTTTATATAATTCACTTTAGATTTAAATATTTAGTATTAAAAAAGCCATTCAACTGAAATAACAATTAATTCGGTGCCAATTAAATAAATAAATGTATTAACGATTAATCCTCGGTGGCTAGGTCCAAACAAACACACTACAAATTTCTTTTTTCTTAGCAATGAGGAGATTAATTCAGCTGAGAGCAATTAAAGAAAAAAATAATATATTTCTATTCTGCTTTATTTCATACAAATGTCGACGTTTCGGCCGATTTTCGGTTCTTCATCAGGACCTTAAAATAAAGGCTAATGAAATGCACAAACAATTACAAATATAATATCTCCATCTGCTACATATTTATTTCTTTTTTTGCTCAGTTTGATATAAGATGTGATGATTGTTTGTAGATGGTCGAAATGATGATCAATTTTATTATAAGGACATCGGCCAAAAATAAATACTTTCTGTTTATTTGTAAATATTTTGATTCCAGTGACATAGAATCATCCTCAGGACAATCAAATGTTTTGCAAATCGTTAACTCCACCCATCCAATATGACAAAACAGCTGCGCATTCCATGAATGCAATTTTCATTCATTATGTGGAATAGAAAAATTGTAAAATCACTCTTTACCTATTGATTTCGTGTATATTAGTATCTAAAAATTATATTTATGACGATACATAAAAAATTATGGTGTTGTTAGTCCCACCAAATTTTTAAATTTTAATTGTCTACATGGATATTGTTCATTTGTCTACAAACATTGTCTACGCGTAGACAAAGTAAAGTAGACAATTCGCCCAACGCTGATAGGAGATAGCTACATATGTTTTAAATCAAGCGCCTCAGCGCTGCCAGCGCTATCTCTTGGTGCAGCAGAGAAGCTACTTCTGTGAACTGTCAAAACTCCGGGGCTGCATTTCTATCTTATCTATGATTTTAATAAACCATAAACATTTGATTGCATATTATTTCACATTTTTCTCTTGTATATAATAATTATTATATGAAATCAAATAATCAAGTAAATATCATTATATTCATTTACTTAAATAAATACGTAATATTAAATTGAAATTTGATTGAGATATTTAAACATTTTATTCTTTTTTTAGGTTATTATTAACATTAATTTAAATTGAAATCAATGGGAGGACCTAAAAGAACAAAAAAAGACGGTAATTTAATTTTATTTTAATTTTATTATTATTTTTAATCAAAATTAATTATGCTTATAGATTCTAAAAAATTGAAACGTCGCAAAAAAGATGAAGATGAATATGTCCCTGAGGATGACAATACAGAAGTGGAAACCGGTGATTAATTTATTTATTAATTCACATAGAATTATTATTATCAGAGAAATTGAAATTCTAATTAATTTCTAGAGGGAATTCCGGATGCGGCCAAATCGAACGTGGAAAATGAAGAGCTCGGGGCACCAGAAGACGAATATGGAGCCAAAGATTATCGTTCTCAGATGGATTTAAAAACAGATCATGCCTCGAGGCCTCTCTGGGTGGTAAATATTTATTTCTACTTCTATTTGTCATCATTCTTTGAAAAGATAATGCTGCCAAAATATTTGATTAAAGCCACAAAAGTTTTTTTACACAAAAAGAAACGTGGTCTCTATATAAAACAATCCTTTGTGAAACATGATAACTTCATGGTTACAATGTTAAATAGGAATAGACATTTTTCTTGAATGAATTATTTACCCTGTGAAGAGAGTGTGTTTAGGAAGTGGGTTGTTTTTGTTGCTCTGGTTAGTGGATGTCATGGAGAGATCCAAAACGAGGTTGGCTCTAAGTGGCCGTGTTTGTGCTTGGCTTGCCCAAGAAAACTTTTCTTCACCCAGTCTTGGAAGCCTTCCAGAACATATTCTGTATATGACATAACATTTTCTTCCTTCCTTGAATCAAAACCTAAATGTCAGCGATTATTGGTGGGATTAATTATTATAATAAACAATGGTTGATAAAATAATTGATAATTTTATTAATAATGTTTGCAACAATAGGTAAGGAAAAAAACAATAATAAACACAACAAACGAACTAGAAGGCGGTGAATTAAAATTTTTAGACCTTAACTTGATAAGCAATAAATTACCGAATTTTAGAACAAAAACAATCTTTTCTTTTTATTCAAAATAAATTTTTACAATAGAAAACAAAAACATTAAACATCTCTTTTTATTCTCTTTTCCTGGCAACCATTCCAAATTTATATTCATTGAACTACTTCGCCACAAATTCATTGCCAACCTCGGGCTCTTTATATGTATATATTTTATTTGACGTTTATATATGTTGTATTTAAAAAGAGATGGCCAAGAAGTCAAACAAAATAAAATAAATAAAAAAAAATCCTCAGGTACGGATATATATATATAATGAACATTGTCTATCATCATCACATTTAAAAATTATTATATATATATATATATATATATATATTTAGGCAGCATTTTCTTCCATCTCCTGTGATGGATATATCGTAGTAAGCTCATAAATTTTCTTTTTAGCTACTTAAGATTAATCTTCTCTTAATATTTTTTTTTTTTCAGGCACCAAATGGACACATTTTTCTTGAATCTTTTTCTCCTGTTTATAAACATGCACATGACTTTTTAATTGCAATATCTGAACCAGTCTGTCGACCCGAACATATTCATGAGGTAATAATAAAAAAAACAAACAATATACCGGTATAAGCTTATTTAGTAAAACTTGAATGACACGCTTGTGTCCTATGTTTAAATTTAATTTTTATTTAATAGTTGTGTAATTTAAAGACAAATTTGAAAAACATATATATATTTATATACAGGGCGCGCTCTCTTAGAATCTGGACAAAATGGAAAAAGTTGTTTATTATTTAGTTAATATTAAAGATACCAAAAAAAAAATACTATCATATCCCACTTAAGGGATCCTTCCTGAAACTTCTTATTTAATATAACCTCCATGCGCCCCTTCGATCCCGGCGAGCATGCCTTCAAATGTCCACAAACGTGGCATTGAGGTGTCTGGACTTGTTGGTTCATCTATCGACGTCGCTTCAGGTCGGAGCTATTAGGAGGCCCCCAAACCCTTCGACAAAGACATGCCCCCAATTTTGAGAGACCACACCCTCCATCCAGGGCTGCACCTTGGCTTCCCGAAGAATCTTATAATTTCGGTTGGCGTTCTTCCAGCATGAAGACTTTGTCTCTTTTGTTGCTTGACTTGACAACTCGGCCTTTTTGAGATTATTTAAGTCTTACCGACATATCCCTCACTTCATCGCCTACCCCTGAATTCCATTATAGTGAGAAATCCAAGTTCAATTTGTCCGGATTCTATCGGCACACCCTTTTTCGGCCATTCCAAGGCCATTTAGACTCCATCCCTATTAAATAAAGTTAATTTAATAATATAATACCGGTACGTAAATTAATGAGAACAATCATACAATAAGGACAGAGAACTAAACTAAAAATATCTATTTTGAAATTCTTTTTTATTTTATTTTGACGTGACTCTTAAAAAAGAAAGAGTTTTATTAATTTTGAATTCGTGTCCGTTAAGAAGAAGAATTGTTGAAATCTTAATTCTCATTTTGTCAAGTGGACGTTTATTTTTATTTATTTATTTTTTTTTTTTAGTATAAATTAACAGCATACTCGTTATATGCAGCAGTGAGTGTCGGCCTCCAGACACATGATATCATCGAATATTTGAAAAGATTAAGTAAAACGAGCATTCCAGAAGGGATTATTAAATTTATTCAACTTTGCACTCTGTCATATGGAAAGGTTTGTTGTAAAAAAAAAAAAAATTATTTTTTGTAACTCATAAAATCTAAATTTGATTTTTTCTTTAAATTCCAGGTGAAATTAGTATTAAAACACAATCGATATTTTGTTGAATCTCCGCATCCTGATGTTCTTCAAAAGCTTTTAAAAGATCCTGTGATTCAAGAATGTCGACTGAGACGAAATTTAGAAGAAGGCTCGTCGAATGGAGCCGGAGAGGATGAATTCATTACACAAATACAAGATAAAAAAAACATTCCGCAAGTATGTTGAATTGAATATTAAAAGAATCAAACACACATAAACGAGTAGATCTATTCTTGGAACGCGAAGAGGGTGTTACCGGTATATTCAAAGAAGAGAAAACAATTTTAAAAAATTTAAATGATTTATTTTCAGAGTATTTTGGCTTGACTGACAAGTGTATGCGCAATTGGACTTGTTTCGGCTACAAAATGCCGTCATCAGAGCCATGAACTCTTAACTAAACTGTTGAAATACACATTAGGAATCGCCCAAAACAGACGGAATTCGTTTTTATTAGTATAAAATATCCTCATTAATCTGATATAATATTAATAGACGTCAGATAGCAATTACAATTATATTTTTTGTTCTTTACTAATATTTAATAATATATTTAACAAGACATGTGAGTGTCGCGCAAGTTACTAACTCGTAACGAAAACGTGAAAAACTTTAAAGAAAAATTTTTCACTAACTGCATATAAGGAGAAGTGAGTTTTATTGGTGCAGGTCGAGGGTCCGGTGGCCTGGTGCAATGGATAGCACGCCTATGCCCCGGAAAGGCGGAGATCCTGGGTTCGATTCCCGGGGGCCATGGGATGTTTGGCCTCGCCAATGAAAAACACTCACATGTCTTGTTAAATATATCTATGACTTGTCTAGTCCGAATCGAGGTATTTTGAATACTATTATCTTATTCAAATATATAGATCTCGAAAAATATTTAGCTTTAATAATATAGTTTAATTTTAATTTTTTTTATATTAGGACAAATCACTTTTTTTAATACAAACTGTAATTTTTTTACAAATTTGTAATTTTAATACAAACTGTAAAAAAAAATGATTTGTCCTTATATAAAAAAATTAAAATTAAACTATATTATTAAATATTAATAGGAACAAAAAATATAATTGTAATTGCTATCTGACGTCTATTAATATTATATCAGATTAATGAGGATATTTTATACTAATAAAAACGAATTCCGTATGTTTTGGGCGATTCCTAATGTGTATTTCAACAGTTTAGTTAAGAGTTCATGGCTCTGAAGCCGAAACAAGTCCAATTGCGCTTACTTGTCAGCCAAGCCAAAATACTCTGAAAATAAATCAAGATAATTTTTTAAAATTGTTTTCTCTTCTTTGAATATAACACCCTCTTCAGCGGTCCAAGAATAGATCCACTCGTTTATGTGTGTTTGATTGTTAATTTACTGGACTAAACTAAAAGTTTCGTTAAAATTAGGGATGAATTTTAAAACTCTGTTAAATTTTCTAGAAATTAACACAATGTGTAGATAAATCAGAATTTATTGCGAAAAGGAAAAAAAAATCGTATGCAATAAGTGACTATGATCTTGGATTTTTTTTTTTTAAACACTCACACTTTTTTCTCATTCACACACACATTCACACAGTCTTTTCGGCAAATTAGGCCATTTAAGACTTTGACGATAACCGTTATTATTTACAATATCTATTGGGGGGGTCTACAATGGCAACGATTTCTATGGACTTTTTGAGAGTGACTGTCCCGACGCGTGATTTCCCGAAATAGTGTGATATTCTCTGATCTCTACGCTTCTCAGACCTCACCCTCCGTGACATGGGGCCTACTTTAAGATAAAGATTTTTTCTTGTTTTTAAAAATCAAATGTTGTTTCTCCCCAAGATATTTCAAAAAAAATTTCAGCCCCCCCCCCAAAAAAAAAAAAAAAAAAAAAAAAAAGCATAGAATGTTAGACAGGAAGAGAGGATGTCAGCCAAAAGGAGAGCCTCTATCAAATAAAAATCTCCACTTAGAAGACGTTTCGAGTTTCCATCATCAGTTCTTAAGAGATTATTGACAATCTCAAAGTGTAGACCATTGAGATGCAGATAGAGTTGTTATATATAAACATATAAAAAATATAATATTTGCACATAAGATGACGTATGCTCATCAGTTAATACGGCCAAGTCTCAAATGTATATCAATGTATTTATATATATATATAACAACTCCTATCTACTTCTCAATGGTGTACACCTTGAGATTGCCAATAGTCTCTTAAGAACTGATGATGGATTTATCTAATTAAACCCGAAACGGCCCACGGGGCTTGAGTAGTTGGTAGCGCGTCTACCTTCTATACCGAACGTCGCGGGTTCGGACCCCAGGCAGTCCGAAGATTTTATTTAAGGCATTTGGATACCAAATGGCTTAAATAAAAATGCCTGGACCCAAATATGTATAATAATCAATAACGGATATCGTTTAAAGTCTTAAATGGCCTAAGTTGCCGAAAAGACTGTGTGAATGTGTGTGTGAGTGTGAGTGTGAATGAGAAAAAAGTGTGAATGTTAAAAAAAAAAAAAAAAAAAAAAAAAAAAAAAAAAAAAAAAAAACCCGAAACGTCTTCTGAGTGGAGAATTTTATTCTCTCCTTTTGGCTGAGATCTTCTCTTTCTGTCTATCATTCTAATCGTTGAACAGCCACTTCTCTTATCAACATCTTAAAAAAAAACATTGTCTGCACAATTTGAATTAGAAGTTCCATAATTACTTATAAAATGCAGAGGACAGAGGAAAACTGTGTTGCTACGACAGAAGCTCGACCGAGCTATTATTCCTCTGCTGCGCCTATTCGGCGCCCCATTAAAACACGTGTATCACAAATTAGCCTCTGCCTGTGCTGTGCTCAATGTGCGGCGGGCCCAACCAAGTCTAAAATGTCAGTCGTCGGCAAACCAAAAACCATCCAAGAGGAATCCATCAGAAATAAAATCAGACGATTTAGTGCAGAAATTCTGAACTGGATTAATTTATTATCAGAACGTAAACATAATTTATTTAACTCACCGCCCATCCAGAGAATTGACCGATAAAAAGAAAATCATAAATCAAACAAGATAAATTCACTGGTCCAGCATCGACATTAATTTAACCTGGAAAAATGCATTGCCATTGAGGGTCATCGTCACTTAAATGCGATTATTTCTCACACTTAATATATTTTTTCCTTTTGACAATACAATTCCGTCACCCTGTGGTTTAATAATAAATGGATAGAAGGGGAAGGGAGAAAGAAATGCGCTATTTGTTGTTGTTGTGTTGGTATACTTGTGTGCATGTGTGTGACTAATTTCACGATATTTAAATTTATTTCAACAATGCATGTTTGATAATTAATATAATTAAGATGTAATAATTTGATATTTCTCTCTTTAATTTATTATAAATAAAATATATTTAACTAATTTGTGTTCGTTTTCCGTGCTCTGCCTTTTTTTTTTACTCAACATTTGCAATCCACAATTGCGTGGCGTTAAGCTCATCAATCTCGATATTTATTCTAGTTCGGTGCTGCAAAGCCGGCGCCAGGGGCATCAGGCGCACAGCCAGATGCGAATTCTCAAACAAATCCCGAATCATCAAATGATCTCCCAAACGGCAATCATGCTACAGTCCCCGATGATATCACCGATTTTTATGATAAAATGGACCACGAAGATGATGAAGAAGACGAGCTGGCTGTAACAAAAACCGTCTCATTTGAAGTGAATCAAGAAAAAATTGAAGTCATTCAAAAAAGATGTATTGAACTTGAACATCCCCTTCTGGCTGAATATGATTTTAGAAATGATACCGTCAATCCGGATATCAAGTAAGAAAAAAAAAACAATTTAATAAAATATTATCTCAGAAAGTAGCAACTTTTTTTTTATTTGTATCAAGTCTTTTTGGCCATTTAGACCCCATCAAATGATGGATAGCCAATTCAATCGAAATAGATTTTTCTCGCTTGGGACGGAAGCGAGCCCGTGACTCTAGGTCCGAGAAGTTAAGGTCTTCTCTCAAAGCCACGAATCACGGGCTGGCTGGTAGCTATGAAATCTTTTTGGAAAAATTATATATATATTTATATAAATATATAAATCGTGTTTGTTGTGTCCAAGGGCGGATACAAGGGGGGGGGGGGGGGGTTAAGGGGGTAAAATCCCCCCCCCCCCGAGATTTGAAAAAAATACTCTTTTTTTTTTTAATTTATTTTTAATGTAAAATTTTAAAAACTAATATTTAAAAATTCCATTTGTATTAAATACAAATCATATTTAAACGGACGGGAAAAAAAATCCCGGTTCCGCGGGCGGCACATAAATATTTTTACGGGCGGGAAAAAATTTCTGTTCCGCGAAAGAGGGAATGTTCCGCGGGCGGCAAAAATTTTTATGTCCTGAAAACTTTGGTTCCGCGAAAAAAAATTTTTTCGCAGAAAAATCTTTGAGATCCCCCCCCCCCCCCCCCACCGAGAAACACCTCTGGATCCGCCCTTGGTTGTGTCTTTGCATTATTTGCAAGTTCTCTCATTATAGCTGCCTAATGCAAAATATATATACTTTTTTGGCTGAATATGGCATTAAAAAACATTACAATTTGCTATTTGGTTTCTTGTGATAGCCAAAGATGAAAAAAGCAAAGAAAATTAATATTGTGTCGCCGATCAAGCTCATCAACATCTTCAGACATTATTAAATAGCAATATTTCGATAATTTAATTTTCCAGTTATCATTTGACCATCGCATATCGTCTACTAACATCTATTTGCTCCTGAAGATGATAAGCTTTTTTGAATCGAAACATCAATAAAATATTCTTTTTCATCTTTGGCTGGCCTCTCCAACTCTCTCTAGTTAATGACCAAAAATAATTTATTAAATCGGATAAAATTTTTGTATTATTATTAATTATAATTTAGAACTGCCCTCGGGCTTGGTGTAGATGGTAGCGTGCTAATCTTCTATACCGCGGGTTCGGATTCCAGGCTGTCCGATGATTTTATTTATGCCAGTTGGATACCAAATGGTATTTTTTTATTCATAAGAAAATCATGGAAAAAATGAGTGAGACGCAAACGAAGTCTATTAAGAACAGTGTGCTCTTTTCTACTCAGTTCAACTTTCTGAGATGGTACAGTGAGCGCCACAATTAAGTTCCTACCTGTTAGCTTTAATCTTAAGTATATGGTGTATAGTGAAATAATTTTAACGACCGAAAAGGTAAAACGTAAAATCTGGTACAGATAATTTTATTTTACCTTTTTCAAATTTAAAATTATTTCACCTTTTACCATATACACGTTAAAGCTATCAGTTGGGGACTTAATTGTGGCGCTCACTGTACAATTTTGTTTTAAATTTTTCTGGGTTTCTCCACTTCTAATTATTAAAATAGTGGATTTTACACACTGACATTGAAATCAATATACACTTTATTTGCACCTTTTTCGCAAGTAGGTCCACCTCCTCATTTCCCACGATTTTCTTGTGACCATGTACCCATATAAAAGACGTAGATGTGCTATAGAGAGACTCTGTTATGAATGATAGGATGCAGAGTCTTCCAATGGCTCTACGAATCACTAATTATCAAAACTTTACTAGTTCTCAATTTAATAACGTACTTTAATGCAAGTTCAATCGCTCTAAAGTGAGGCTTTTGCAACCCTTCCTTGATACAACTCAACAACCACAACTACAATATTGTCAAATATCATATCTAATACAATTTCTTCTTTTTCTTTTTTTTTAGTATTGATTTGAAACCTTCAGCTGTTCTTCGTCCATATCAAGAGAAGAGTTTACGTAAAATGTTCGGCAATGGACGAGCAAGATCGGGAGTGATTGTTCTCCCTTGCGGTAAACAACCCTATTCATTTAAAAACCTTTTATTAATAGATGGAATTTTAATTTTGGTCACGTTGCCTGCAGGCGCTGGCAAGAGTTTAGTGGGCGTGACGGCCTGCTGCACTGTGCGTAAACGTGCCTTAGTGCTTTGCAATAGCGGCGTCTCCGTTGAACAATGGAAACAACAATTCAAAATGTGGAGCACAGCTGATGACTCGAGTATTTGCCGATTTACAAGCGAAGCCAAAGATAAACCCATGGGCTGTGCGATTCTTATCACAACTTATTCTATGATAACGCACACACAGAAACGATCCTGGGAAGCCGAACAGACGATGAAATGGCTCCAAGAACAAGAATGGGGCATCATGGTCCTTGATGGTAAGCACACCCCCCCTCCCTCCCTTGCCTGATTTCTCTTTTATTGAGACAAAACTAAAAATGCAATAGATTTCTTTTTTTTTTTAATTGCCAAAAAGCTCTACAGTAGGCAAGCTGTTTGCATGTTTTTGCCGATAAAATGGCGTTAGGGGTCTTAAAAATTTAGCCAAAAAGCCCAACTATGACTGTCGGTTCAAAGAAGAATAGAAATGGCTGTGGTGATGATTGATTAAGGAGCTCAATGAGGAAAGGCAGCCAGCATAAATAAAAAATTTTATATTATTTCATCGACGTTTCGGGAGCGCGTCACTCCCATCTTCAGGACCTATGGCCATCAAATATTTTTTTATTATTAGACAAATTAGAAAAATATACAGAATATAGTTATAAAATCTTACGAAAGAATTGTCGCAATTGAGATAGAAAACATAAATAGGACGACGAATCTTTGAAAGTGGGTTAAGGGGATTATAATGTACACACAACAAATATTCATGAAATGTATGTTGTGCATAGTATTTAACAAATTTTTAACAATTGTATGATATATTATGGCCATCGGTCCTGAAGATGGGAGCGACGCGTTCCCGAAACGTCGATGAAATTGTATAAAAGTTTTTATTTATTTCTGGCTGCCTTTCCTCATTGAGCTCCTTAATCAAAGCCCAACTATTACGAAACCTGCCAACAGATGGCAGGATGGTAGGTAGGGCTATATATATTCATTCTAATGTGTTTGTTTGATCTTTTAATAATGAATAAAATTTTATAAATTTCGATGTTTGACCTCCTTATTGTTTTTTGTTTAATAAAATCTCTTTTGTTTGTTTTGTTTCCAAGAGGTGCATACAATTCCTGCGAAAATGTTTCGTCGAGTCTTAACAATCGTGCAATCGCATTGCAAATTAGGTCTAACAGCGACACTTCTCCGGGAAGATGACAAAATCGCTGATCTGAATTTCCTTATTGGCCCGAAACTTTATGAGGTTTGCCCTTTTTATTTTTTTCTTAATCACCTTCTAGCGAGACGCTTGAATAAATATTTATTTTTATTTTTAGGCAAATTGGTTGGAATTGCAGAAGAGAGGATTCATAGCGCGCGTCCAATGCGCAGAAGTCTGGTGTCCGATGACGCCCGAATTTTATCGGGAATACCTCAATTGTCGTACGAGCAAAAAACTGGTGATTATTTTTATGTCTTTTTAAGGTCTTTTAACCCTTGGCCCCTAGCACAAAAGTCAACAATTCTACCATCTGTGCTATGGCCCTTATAATTAATCGAATGGCTGCCTCTTGGGCTTCCTTACAGAGAGGCAGCCATTTAATTGACTTCCAATTAATAAAGACGAGATCTATATTGCCTCTGAAGCCGAACGAGGGGGTGAACTGGGTGATAAAACGAGTCGGTCCTCGTTAAGATCATTTCAAATCATTCTCTTTCGTCATCGCTGTGCTTAATAAGATATTTATGGGTGACGTCAGAGTGTATAGAAAGTTTCCTACTTATTGCACGTTGAAGGTAAAATGAAAAATAAAGATTAAACTTTATTAAATGAGGAAAATTGTATTTCTTGTCGACCAGTTAGCGAAACCGGGGAATCAAAGCGCTAACTGGTCGTCAAGCAATAACATTTTTAATGTGTAGAGAAAAGGCGGCTTTCATTAATTAGACATTTCGGTCTTGATTAAGACCATCCTCAGAGCTTGCGGTGTGTCAAAATAGGTCTAATTAACAGGTTAATTAAAATATTAGCCCACTGCTCCTCCCACCAAATCTCTTTCCTGCGCATGTCCTTTCTCTCGCTCTCACATTCTCACATAAATCGCACATCCACATACCGAAATGTATAAAATCCTCTATGACACTTTCATAATGACTTTTTGCCAGCTCTGAAGATGGTTCAAATTCGGAATCGAAACGTCAGCTGTGGGAATTAAATAAATAAAGAAAAAAACCTTAGCTGCATCTCTCATTTCTTCTTCCTATCTACGGTATATATATTAAAAATGAAATTATCAATAAAATTTTGATTGCGCATTCTTTTAGCGCTTGTGAAAGTAAATTTATTTTTTCGAAATACCAAATAGATTTTTGAGATATTTGATAAAAGAGACTTGGGATTTTTTGAAATTTCAATACAAGGCGTTTAATAGTCGTACAGGCGAAGCCTTGCGTTGCACTAATCAGATCTTTTTCATTTACAATTTTAAGATAATATCGCGAAATTAAAATTATTGAAAGGCGTCCGTCGGGCGTTTGCGTAAGCAAGCAGCAAAAGCAATACGCATCTCTTGAATGCGCGGAAACATACCAGCCAGCAACAGACATGCGCTTTTATAAATAATTGACAAACACTTGGGGGGCCCCGAAGTTGTAGCAAAATCACTAAATATAAACACCTAGCTATCAACTCGTCTCTAACTAATTGCATGATTTTAAAGCAAGATTTTATATTTATTTTCCAGCTGCTCTATGTTATGAACCCGAACAAGTTCAGAGCAACTCAATATTTAATTCGTTATCACGAGCGTCGAGGTGATAAAACAATCGTCTTTAGCGACAACGTCTTCGCTTTGAAGCATTATGCAATCAGAATGAACAAGCCTTATATTTATGGACCGACAGCGCAAGCCGAACGGATTCAAATTTTACAAAATTTCAAATTCAATCCTAAAGTAAGTAAACTAAAACGGCTGTTGCTTCATCTTCTAATTAACTAGCTATCCGATGACATGTTTGTTTGTAGGTGAATACAATATTTGTAAGCAAAGTAGCAGACACGTCATTTGATCTGCCCGAGGCGAATGTCCTGATTCAAATTTCATCTCACGGAGGATCGCGGAGACAAGAGGCTCAGCGACTGGGGCGAATCCTTCGAGCTAAGAAAGGTTCGTTTTCTCATTCTAAAGAAATTCTAATATTCGTTGAAAAATGAATGGGGACATGGTCAGATGAGGTCTTTGAGGTCTTTCCACATCTGGATGGCCTAACGCCTGTGGAAATCAAACAAAATTTTAAATCTTAATCATAGCACCAACACAATAACCTCGTTCCCTTAACCCTCAGTGCAATTTCAAAATGTTTTCGTTTTAAATTCCTTCAGGGACCCAATGTATATTTTTTGTGAAAATCTAAATTTTTTCACATTTTATTTTTAAGTATTGACATTATTAAATAAATAACTAAATACATTTTAATATTTATATTAATAAAAGTTTTATTGTTTCACAATATCTTTTTCTAAACAGACACTATAATGAAAAATAGGGGATTTTTTGGAAGAAATTTCGGAGTTAATGAATATTTTACAGATTACTGGGGTCCTCTAGGATGTCTCCTTAGTTTTCGAAAGAGGACCCTGTGCTATTTGGGGGGGGGGGGGCAAAACCTCAAAGATTTTGGACCTTATTCAGGTTTTTTTTCTTATATTTTGTAAACAGCCTATGTTGTTCACCTTACACCAATGCGAATTAGTAGAGCATTAAATTTACTAAAGTATGGTACATAATTCGAATTTGTAGATCAAATATTAACCGAGTTACGGCCGGTAATTCCTGGACGTAATGACGATGGGTCGAAAAAAGACCTGAGTGTAACTAAAGCTATTATTCTATTGTAAAAATTGTTTAAAAATCTAATTAACTTAATTTTTTTAAATGAAAAGAAGGAATATTATTGAAAAATGGCGTAGTCCTGATTATTATAATTCAATTGTTTCAAAAAAGGAGGTAACCTCAGTTGAAATTGGTTTTTATAAAATCACATATATATTTTCACATTTTCATTTTGAGATTTTATAAAAACCAATTTCAACAAGGTTTCTTTTGTCCTTAAAATACCTCCTTTTTTGAAACAATTGAAAAAGAAGGA
>JAKCPI010000938.1:0-42725 GCA_023213315.1 Euborellia annulipes
AAAAAAATATTTTCTTCATTAAACCGGTATTAGTGCAGACCTCACACCTCGAGATTAATATGATTAGGAGAGAAGAAAAAGATAAATAGAAGTAGAATATAATATTTTTTGTTTTATTAAATAAATTCAAAGCGCCCTCTGTCAGGATAAACGAAAATATGTCTCACTAGGCCCTTTATCTTACAAATGATTAGATTAAATAAATATACTTGAATATCATTATTAATATTCTATAAATATTAATTTAATACTAATAACATTAGGGGATAACTTAAACAAACCTGGAATCTGAATAAACCTTAGATATGATTTATAATAATAGTGAAAATTTTATTTTATTCTAATCTATTTGAGAATTGTTTGACTTTTGTATTAATGTTTTAAAATCACGTAATTAATGTGCTAGTATAGGAATCTCACCGGAGATGGAGAAGTAAACTTGAAAAATACGTATCCAAGTGTTTCAAATTTATGGGGTGAATGTAAGCCTAAATGGTGTAAATAAATAACCCTGGATAACATGTATCGTAAATAAAAAAATATAGGCCTATACCGGTACTTGTAATTTTAAGTCACTATGGATGCCGAAAATATTAAAAAATGTAATATTTTAAATGATAGACGAGAGAAAGTAAAGGTATGCTCATTTCTTTTCTTTTTAAGATATGTCCCCTAAATATCCGCACTCAGGAGCTCATTGACAATCAAAGTTTAAATATTTTTTTTTCATTCACTCTCTGCCCATGGTTCAAACGCAATTTGGTCATTAGCGTAATACAGTACATCATTTAGGCTATACTTGTTAAGCCAAAAAATAACTAAAGGGGAGAATTAATATTCTAACACTGCCTGAAGATGGTCCTAAATGTTACTGAAACGTCGGCTCCGGCCTATATAATAAATTTAAATAAACCTAGCTGCTTCGTTCTTTTTTTAACCTTTTCTATCATATTTTCTTGCATTTAAGTACTACTAATACCATAACTAATATACTTAACGTTATTTTTAATTAAAGTTAAATATTTTTCGAGATCTAAACGTACTTTAAAAAAAAACTAGACTATTATAAGGAATTTTTCAATGCGATTTTTTTTTAATGAATTAAATTTATAAGATATTATTGGAACATCGAGCTATAATTTTTTTAATGACTTATTAAAAAATAATCGTAATTAATTTTTTTGTTATCAAGTAAATACAAAAAAACAATCTGTCCCAATAATCTTTAATTTTTTTTTAATTTAAAAATGAATTTATTGTTATTATTAATCACATATTAATTAAGAAATTTTTAAAATAAGCTTACTTGTTAGATGATTTATTTAAAATTCAACTGTCAAATTAATTCAGCATTCTTGCAATAGATGGCATGCTAGTCTAACAGCTGATCCCCTAATAACCTAGATGTGGCCTATATTTATATATTTTTATGCTTTTATAAAAGATACATAATATATAATAACATTTATAAAGTATTTGTTGTTAAAAGATCAATAAAAATCAACCAAATTCATTAAATATGATTAGCTACCATTCTGACATCTCTTGGCAAATTTTTGAATTACTTGATTTATGGGCATACTTTTTATGACACACTACGCCATCTTATCGGGAAAAACATGTTTAACCACTTCCCTCCCGAGCCCCCTTAACAAGACTGTATGTTTTTTGCTGGTGAGGCCAAGGGTCTTTTGTTTACAGCAAATTTTTTATTTGCACTGTTTTATTATATAAATCTTTAGAATTTTTCAAAAATTTCCATCTCAATTAAAATTTTTTTTGTTATTTTAAAATCAACTATAGACTATCAACCCCTATCAGAGTCAAAGATTATAAACATCAACTTTATGTAAAACATTGAGAAGAGCGAGAGAGAAAGAGAGACGATGTCGCAGCTCCAGGGGGACGTCGAGTGTTAAACAGCAAACGAGAATCCCGTGCTACAAGTTGCGAGAACTTTGGCCAGGGGGAATAAATAGTGCAAGGGCTTTGCAAGTGTCACATGAATTAAACAAATAAACAGTTTTATTTGCTACTCAACCCACGCCGAGCATCTGTCACTAATTTCATCAATAAGCACAGATATGTATATTTGCCTCTGCTATTTCTAGAGGATTATGGCCCATTTCACATTCTAAGTTGTAGTATCTTAGTTATGCTCTTAGATTAATTATTCGGGTAATAATATTATTAAATGAGCCTTTTTATGAATAAGATTAATCAAAATCACTTTTTCATTATTGTTTGAAAATAATTTGTTATTTATTTAAGTCGACAGAATGGAAAATCTTTCCTAAATATTGCAATTTGCAAATCTTTAATTTAATAAGAGCATAAAGTAAAAAATACGTATATTATTATATGGAAAGAAATTTTTAACTCCTTTTTGATTATTTAATTATACCTGGATCAATAAATAAATACGATTGTATAGACAGGGCATATCGATTCATCCCGGGTTAGATCCAGGGACAGACCAATCCACTTTTGCGGTGGCTATCTTACCGTTCCAGACCTCAACTTCAGACCTCTGAAGGTATTAAAGTGGCTCCTTAAATGTCCAGGAAACATAATTTGATTTAGAGGGGGGTTAACTAGTGAAAAATGAAATCGTATGTCAATTAGACATCGGCTATAAATATAAAATTGAAATAAAACAAATTGCCTAATTTTGTTATCCTCTTAGTAAGGGGTGCATTTATGCTCCCGAAATATTTGGAACTTAAAAAATAAAAAAAAAAATTCACTTATCATTTAATAAAGATAAGAAAGATAGAGAGAAAAAAAAAACATTTTTTATTTATCAATGTATTGTAAATGATGGAACTTTATGACACGTGAAACCCTTTTGAAAATGCTCAAATGTTCAGTGACCTCCAGCATCAATAGTCATTACTCTCTACAATAGTTGTTCTTAATGACCAGACTGGCGAAATTTTTTTCCCTCTTCTTTCGGAAATCGCATCATAAATCAAAGAGAGTTTTGCGAGAAGAACTCGACTGCATATGTTTGTGAAAGATTTCCCATTGACCGAGTTAAGAGCGAGCGGCGGTCGTCGCGTGACATTCGGGGACCCCGGGGACCGGCGCTTGAGGGGGCCCCTCAGGCCCGCAATGCCACAGCCCGTGCTAATGATAAATCTGCATGGAGCAGCCCGGCTTATAAATAAATCAAATCAGGCACACATTCGGTTTAGATATATATACAATGCCATGTCTTTTTACACGCTATCTCCCGCGTGGCTGCGTGTGCATGAAATATTTCACAGAGTGGAAAAAATTCGCCAGAGGGCGAGGAATTTTTCGTAACAGACGAATGAAGAGAAACGCGTCAATGTGGAAGGGGGATATTAATCAAAAAACACAAGATAAAAAATTGACCACGATGCTATCATTTCTCCTTAAACGCAAACTTAAAATTTATCAATTATTTTTAAGATAAATATATAAATAGCCTACAATATAATATATTATAAATTATATATTAATATCAAATTATTTGACAGCTAAAAGCATGCCACACTTGTTAAAAACGTTAGTAAATGAAATTATCCACCCTTCTCATCTTAATTACACTACTCGGCATGAAAAAAGCCCTGAGATAATTCCTTCAGATTCTTAAGTAAAATGACCTCCTGAATCCAAATTTGACCTCCGTTTTACTCCACCACGTACCGTTTTCGGGGAAGAGCCCTTTACTTATTTCCACCCCTTTTCGGTAATTATAGGGCCATGAATTAAATTTGGAGGATGAAAAAGAATATTTTAGCCTTGATATTTATTCAGAAGGTCTAGAGGAGTGAAAAGTTAAAAAACATTACACTGAAAAAAAAAACCTTGTAAATTCAATGGAAATCCCTTCAATTCATTCCGAAACCGTAATGAAAATGCGTCAATGAGGTTTCTCGTCAATTCAATGGGATACCTTGTTAAAACGAAATTGAAGGTGCATCTTATAATTTCAAAAGGTTTTCCTGTTGAAAAAAACTGACCATTTTTCCTTTAAATTTAAAAGGAATTTTTGTTAAAACGAAGTTGACAGTATTTCCTGTAAATTTTAAAGGAAAAATTGTTGAAACGAAATTGACAGGATTTCCCGTAATTTTTAAAGGAAATTTTGTTGAAACGAAATTGACAGTATTTCCTGTAAATTTTAAAGGAAATTTTGTTGAAACGAAATTGACAGGATTTCCCGTAATTTTTAAAGGATATTTTATTAAAACTAAATTTATTAAATTTCTTGTAATTTTAAAATTATTTTTTATTTCATTCTGGTTTTACCTTGAATTTATTTCAATCTGCAACAGCTACACTCGCCGGAACACAGGTTTTTGGCGTGTTGATTAATTAAAATAAATTTTTAATCATTTTTACTTTTTTAAATACATGTTAAATTTTTCTCAGGTCAAACGTAAAAAGATAATGCATACGTTTGACCTGATAAAAATTAAACATGTACCAGTATTAAAAAAATAATTAAAAATTTTTTTTAATTAATCAACACGCCCAAATCCTCCTGTGTTCCGACCAGCTGTGGTAGATTGAAATAAATTCAATTTAAAATGATTTTTTGTCAAAAACAATTTGACAGGAATTCTTATAATTTTAAAGGAATGCTTTGGATAAAGAAAATAATGTGAAAAAAAAAAATTAAATTTACAAAATTATAACATAAAAAATGTTTTTTTATTCTAGGAGTTAAATACAAAAAAATTACAACTCAGTTGTAATGTACACCAAAATTATATAAATAAATACTTTTGAAATGTATTTTCAAGATGTGTTATTTTATAAATATTAATTAATATTTTTGAAACAATATTAAAATATAAAAAGCAATTGAAATGTTATTTTCAGAACCATAGATGATGAATTGTTCAATTGTAGATGCTGAATCTTCGATTATGAATTCTGAAAAAAAGTTTGTTTTTTAATTCCATCAAAATTTGTTTATGCCAAGAGACAAATAAAAAAAAAATAAAATAAAAATTTGTTTATATTTTATTTTAACTGGTTGACGCATCTTGGTCGGCTAGGTAAAGTAAGACTGGTAAAGAGAGCCAGAAGCTATTAACCCCTTGGGTCTCTATTGTATGCGTTTCTTTTGTCTACTGGAAATAAGGAATTTTATTTGAAAGGACCCTTTTTTCACTCATGTCAATGGCCGACAGCCTAAAAAAGAATATTAAAGTTTTTTACAAAAAAAAAAAAAAAAAAAAAAAAATAATAATAATTTGTATAAACAATATATAATATTTTGATACAATTCACTTTTTGTTTATAACATTATATTTACCTTTTAATATATGAAACAGATCTTCTAAATTCCACTCGATTAGCATGTGATAATAGTCTTCATTGAAGTCCTGCAAGTCAAGCACAAAATTTATTATAAATAATATATTAAAAGAAAATCATAATATATTTTTAGACGTACCTTGGTTTTTTTGCCATAATATCTACGAAATTTAAAATAAAAAACAGGACACAGAGAAAATTTTGTTAGACGTGCCATGAATAAAAAAGTATAAATATTTTTCAAAATTAAAAAGTATATGATATGATAGAAGATATCAACACGGATTTCACAAAAAATATTCAAAGAATATATCTGGAAGAGAAAATTCGCCTATTCTAACTCAAGCTAGTCATGCCGTCTACTAAGACAGAATGACGAGCTTGAGTTAGAATAAGCAATGGGTACGTAGGCAGGTAGAGAGGGAGTTGCCTTTTTCTTAGAAAATAAGAATTTAAAGGTTTATACTGTAAAAATGAAATGAAACCTTGTCAATTTTACAGGATTTCTTATTGAATTAGAACTCGATGGAATTTCCTGTAAAAATAAAAGGAAATTTTTTCATTTTTACGGTATGATTTTGTCAAATAGAACTTGAGGCGATTTCTTGTAAAAATAAAAGGAAAATTTGTTAATTTTATGGGAAGGTTTGTTGAAAATTTTTAAAAGGATTTCACTTTTAATTTTACAAGGTCGGTTTTTTTTCAGTGTAGCATTTGGTTCCAAGGAAGGGATGTGGGGGAGGGATTTTGTCCCTTAAATTGCAAAAAAATCATTCTAAATGATCTATTTTTTTCTGTTATTTTCGCAATTTTTTCACTTAACTTGTACATATTCCAGCTAACTGCCCCCCTCATCCTTTCTTAAACATCCCTCAACAAAAAAAAATATTATAGGATAAAGCGAGTCAAGTGTAAGCGATTCCGAAGCAGAAAAAATCGATCATTTTAAATGATTTTTTTGCAATTTAAGGGACAAAATCCTCCCCCACATCCCCCCTTGGAACCAAATGTTTATGTTTTTGAACCCTTCACCTCTCTAGACCTTCTGAAGAAATATTAAGAGTAAAATATTCCTTTTCATCCCTCCAAATTTAATTCATGGCCCTAAAATTAACGAAAAGGGGTGGAAAAAGTAGAGGTTCCCCGAAAGCGGTACGTGGTGGGAGGAAACGGAGGTCATATTTGGATTCGAGGCCATTTTACTAGAAACTCTGCAGAAATTATCTCGGGACTCAAAAAAAAATTTCATTTTGCCGAGTAGTGCCCGGTTCTATAAAAAACATGCACTCTAAGAACTAACTATATAAACAAAATTGAGTATGCATTTCTTGGACGATAAATTATATTTAGTACACATTTATAAAAGTAGTAAAGGAGAGAGAGTATAATTGTTGAAAAAGAGTAAAAACAACAATCAGTGACAAGACTAAGCAGGGCACGCGCAGCTGTCTATGTCTCCCTCGCTCAAGGTGACGGTCAGTGGCGTCATTTGGGGGGGGAGCAGGGGGGCATTTGCCCCCCCCCCAAGGGCTCTGATTTTTATAAAATTTTATATTATTCTAAATAAAATACTCCAAAATACATCTATGAGTATACAAACTGTACAAAATTAAACAATTAATTAAATTAAAAATGTTTTGGCCAAATTTGAGTACCCATTTGTAAGTAAATTTTAAGAAAAAAAAAATGTTTGCCCCCCCCAAGAAAAAGTTGAAATGACGCCACTGGTGACGGTTCAGACTCAATCACTCTTCAATATAAATTTCGCACATGGACGGACCAGTTTTCACTTAAAAAATTATTTAATTACTACTACGTTAAGCAAATTTAACATTTTATAAGTTATAATTAATAATAAATAATAAAGAACAGCTGGGAATGACTAACAGCTGTTGAAATAGACACTTGTAGAAGAGAGAAAATTAAACAAAAATAATATTAATCAAAATATTGTTTTTCATTAAATATAATTACCCTTCAATTGTGTAATAATTATAGAGATATATCGTAGATGGAAGGAATTCTTATTGATCGTATCTTTTTACCAGATATTTTAAATAAAATAAAAAAGGCTTTAGTGTATAATATGTCAACATTTTTTTTTTCTATGATAGGAAACTTTTGGTTTATTTTCTCCCTCTATTCTTTTTATTAGCCTAAAATAGGGGTGGCAAACACAATTTGATGCAAATTTCTATACAAATAACGAAAATATTGAAGAAATATGAAGATTAAATTAACATATAAGAAAAGTATTTTATTTATTCAACAAATACGTGTATTTAAAACAAATATTAAAACTTAAGGAATTATCGGCTGGGATTTAAAACAACTTGCAGGGCTTCCGACTTTGCCGGGTTAGCTTCGGTTAAGGTTCGGTTTTGTTTAGAAAAAAAAATTTAAAAATTTTCTGGACTTCGGTTCGCTTAGCTTCGATCCAAAGTTCGAAGCGATGGGATTTTATTAATAAGTACTTAAAAAGAAAAAATTTACAGTCTATATTAAATTTATTTGTATAGAAATTTGGATCAAATATGCAGCCTATATTTAACAACATTTTTTTTTTAAACATTCACACTTTTTCCACATTCACACTCACACTCACACACAGTCCTTTCGGCAATCCAGGCCATCTAAGACTTTGACGATAACGGTTATATAAGATAATATCTATTGGGGGTCCAGACATTTCTATTTAAGTCATTTGGTATCCAAATGCCTTAAATAAAATCATCGGACTGCCTGGGGTCCGAACCCAGGACTTTCGGTATACGAGATTAGCACGCTAACCCCTACACCAAGCCCCGAGGGCACACTAACAACAAATGAATAGGAAATAATCAATAGCAAATATATTTTCGTCATTTTGACACTCAAAATAGAAGACTTTTTAACAACGTTTCGTAGGTTTATCTCACAAATCATCAATCAATTTAAATAAATAGGGACGGGGTCTAAATGGACTTCGATGCCGAAAAAGACCTTAAATGTAAATAAAAGAAAAAAACTCAAAAATTGAATTTTCAGACTTTCGCACTATGATTCTCAACAGGCGATATTATTAAGCCTCGCCATAAAAAAAAAATTAATCAAAATAGAAGATGATACAAAAAGTTAGCATTGCTTCGTTAGAAATGAATTATTTATTTAAAGAATGAAATGAACGAAATATTTCTCAACACCTCGTAACGAATTTGTATAAACATTACAGTGTTAATCGATTCTCTAGAGAAAGTAAAAAAATCTTAGCCGGCGGTTAAGCTTTTATTAAGTAAGCTTTGGCTGTCAGCAGCCTCTCTCTCTCTCTCTCTCTACATAAGGTTTAATAAAAGGGAGGATATTTCTAGAGGGGTAGTTTATGAATTCAACCCCCGTTCATTTTCCCGGACTCCCGCCGGCAAATCACTTTGAAATGTAAACAGATATCCGTGACTGCGCGCCCGAGGAGAAAAAGACTAAACCAATAATTTTGATCTTTGACGTGAAAACTGCCAATGTATATGTGTGTGCTGTTGTGTTGGTGTTAGTATTAGTGAATATATGTGCGAGTGTGTTGGGATAGTCTCGCCAAGGGAGCCCATGAATAGCCCATGAGCCTTTGAAGCAATGAGGTGGCGGCAGCTTCTAAAATTCATTCCTCTTTTTCTTACTTTTCTGCCGCCTCTCCCTCCCTCTTGCTCCTCTCCCTCTCACATAGCTCTTTTTTCTCTTCCTTTTGACGGTACGAGAGAGAAGAAAAAATACATTTCATACTAAAATTTCGATAAGAGAAACTTAAAAAATTTAATAATTTTTTCAAAAGTAGCCTAATTAGAGATATTAAAATGCAATTTTAGTAATCATTTCTAAAATTTTAAGAAAGCAAGACTTTTTAACTTGTTTTTTCTACTATTGTTCTTAAAACAGTAAAAAATCATGTTTAAGGCAAAAAAGTTTTCTGCTTTTCCTTTCCGTTGCCTGCGTTATCCGATTGCTGAAATTTTGCACGAATCATAGAACTCCCCTATAAATTTCCCAAGATTTTTCCGACTCTCAATACCATTATTATTCAATATTTATCTAGATCGCGCCTCAGTAACGGAGAAATCTGAACGCTTGATTTGAGCGGCGTTTCTCTAGTAGACTGAAATCAGCGATCTATCATAATTTAAATAAGCGAGTGCGTACTGTGGTCCAACAGTAGGGCATGTTGAGCGTAAATTGACAAGATCCGTGGTGCAACTCCCGGCGGTACCTACATTTTTCGCTTATTTAAATTAATAAATACTTGGTTATATGTTTCTCATTCAATATTTTTTTTTTTTTTTTTTTTTTTTTAGTAATTTAAGGACAAGGCAAATGAAATCAAGAGTCGCGGGAGCGACTCGTCGCCGAGCATGTGAAAAGCAAAAGAAAGCAAAAGAAACTCTTAATACTACCATTTAGTTGATATTGCAATAGATGTCAATGGCCCATTGCATTTAGATGGACGAGTCGTCCCTAGACTATATTATCAAGAATGATTTTAAATCCTTAATAAAAGATAGGGACGTGAAAAAATTTTTTGAGAAACTTTTCTCTTTCTGGGCGAATATCTCAAAAAGTTTTTAAGATATCGGACCCAAATTTTTTTTATATTAAACTAGAATAAATAAGGATTATTTTGAGCACGAATTCAAAAAAAAATTCCAGTGCCAAACAGAATGGCAGAGGCTCAAAGTTGAGATTTTGCCGATTTCGGAAGGTCAAAAGTTAGTCTCTTATTTTTCCTTTTTCTTTTTTTTCATTCTTTTCTTCAATTTTCAAATTTTTAGACAAAGCTACAGGTTTCCCTGCTGGACCGATTTGGATGAAATTTAAAATACAAATAGATACTATCAAAAACCCGATACCTTTGATATAAAATTTCATTTTGGATCAAAAGTGACTTTTTGAGAGGTATTCAAAATTTCAAATTTGTCCTATCTTTAACATGGCGAAAAGACAATTCTAACTATTTTGCTCCCTGATGACGTCATCTAGGAACATATATATTATTATTAGTAATTTTCATCCCTAATGGAACAAAAATTTTTTAGGATAGATCCATTCAGATAGAAATAGATTAACGTGATAAGAGGGAGTGCTACCAACATAACAAAAATAAAAAAGCTAAAATTTTATAAAATTTGGTGAAATCCTATGTTTATCGTTTCGAATGAATACCAAACGAAATATTTACAATCTACCAACATAACAAAAATAAAAAACCTAAAATTTTATAAAATTTGGTGAAATCCTATGTTTATCGCTTCGAATGGATACCAAACGATGTATTTACATTCTACCAACATAACAAAAATAAAAAACCTAAAATTTTATAAAATTTGGGGAATTCCTATGTTTATCGTTTCGAATGAATACCAAACGAAGTATTTACAATCTACCAACATAACAAAAATAAAAAACCTAAAATTTTATAAAATTTGGTAAAATCCTATGTTTATCGTTTCGAATGGATACCAAACGATGTATTTACATTCTACCAACATAACAAAAATAAAAAACCTAAAATTTTATAAAATTTGGTAAAATCCTATGTTTATCGTTTCGAATGGATACCAAACGATGTATTTACATTCTACCAACATAACAAAAATAAAAAACCTAAAATTTTATAAAATTTGGTAAAATCCTATGTTTATCGTTTCGAATGGATACCAAACGATGTATTTACATTCTACCAACATAACAAAAATAAAAAACCTTAAATTTTATAAAATTTGGTGAAATCCTATGTTTATCGTTTCGAATGGATACCAAACGATGTATTTATTTTTTACTGTTTGGAATGCATATTAAAAGATCTATTCATGGGATAACTTAATATTTAATAAACAAAAATTAATAAATAATATTTTCATGTAATATTTCACAAAAAGAAGTGAAATCTCAGCCAAAAACATCGGAGATGCAAAAAGGGGCGCCTCGCATTATTTTTGCCTAGCGTCGAGGTGAAATCAAAAAAATGCGCCTCGCTTTTCTGATTTATATAAAAGCGAGGATATATGAAACAAATAAAATTCTGTAGGGGTTTTATTTAAGTGAAAATATTTCCTCGCTTTTATATAAATCAGAAAAGCGAGGCGCATTTTTTTGATTTCACCTCGACGCTAGGCAAAAATAATGCGAGGCGCCCCTTTTTGCATCTCCGATGTTTTTAGCTGAGATAATATAAAAACAAATGAAATAAATAAATTTTCAAAGCGTTTTTAAAGGTATTACCTACTTCTAATAAAGTCTTGTTTTTGTGCAACCATGGTATGAAAAAAATTAATTCTCTGATTAATTTTTTAACGATTACAATATTTTATTATACAAGAAAGTAAAAAGCAAGAGTAATAAGGAGATCAAGGCAGCCAAAAGCAATAAAGAAAAAGAATATTTCTCTTTCGCTTTTTTTTACTTTCTCTTACCTATGTATATATGTAATAGCAATTATTTTTTTGATCCTCTTTAAAATGTATATTCTCATTTTGCCCTTGAAATCTTTTGAAGCACACTTTACTCTTGTACTTCATAGGAAAGATAGAAGAAATGGTTACCATGGTAACAAAATATAAATATTTTCCCATGTTTATAAATTTTACATCGCCCTCGGGCTTGGCGTAGTTGGTATCGCGCCTGCCTTGTATGCCAAGGATCGAGGGTTCGGATTCCAGGCAGTCCGATGATTTTATTTAAGCCATTTGGATACCAAATGTCTTAAATAAGAATGCCTGGACCCCCAATTGATATATTCATTAATAACGGTTATAGTTTAAAGTTAAATGGCCTAAGTTGCCTAAAGCGACTGCCCGGGCAGTCGCTGCCGAGATCGGAATGCTACCTTAAGAATCAAATTTTTTTTGTTTTTTCTGATGCTTTTTCAATCCCTTTTAAATTCAAATAATTCAAATACTCTTTTCTTTTTAAGTTAACTTTAAAATAGCCGGAATTTATATCTGAATATATTATGTAGGAGATTTATTCTTGAATGCTAATGGCATAACATACATTATAAATTAAAGAAATGTGAAGACAGGCTTATGCAGGCCAGAGAAAGCGGAAAGAGAGTGAGAATCTGGACCACATATAGTCGGAAACAAAAAGCTTTTGTGCTCTGAATGAGGCGACCCTGAGCAAAGCGGATTTATGAAATGGCTTCACGCCGAAAACGAAAACGGCCATCGGGCACCAGAATTGGTTTAGAGGCACATCAAGGAGCCGGCTCGGCTCGGCTTTTCTCACCACAAATACCCCCACCCTCACCACATCACACACACAAAGGCATTCTGTCGCAGATAATCACAGACCTACAATCACATAAGCACATCGTTTCTAAAGAGTTGTCCATTATTTTCTTTTTTTCGCCTTTTCTCTTTCTCTTTCTCTCTCAAAGGCGTCTCGCTCATTTTATAGCTAGCTAAATTTGATGGTGAATAAGAAAAAAAATGGGGAGAACAAATAAATATATAAATTATATATTATAGAGATATCGAAAAATGTTATTTTCTAACAAAGAGAATTTTTTTTTTTTTTTTAATTTATTTGGGGCTTCCAGCCAGCGGCCACTCCGCCCATTTACAAACATGATTACAAAAATAAATACATTACAAACAATATTCATACAAGAACATAATATAAATAATACACAATTCTAAATAACATTAATATAAAAAAATACACAAAAATAACATTTTACAAATAATACAATACAAACAATGCTAGTATAAATAACACCATATAAATAACACTTATAAGAAATAGATATTACAATAACATTGATATAAAAACGTACCTATAAATAAAAACACTATAAAAAGAGAAGCGATTGGCAAGTCTATGTGGGGTAATGTTTAGAGGGCTATCTGGTGTATTTTCAGAAAATTGTGGATGGCCTGAACTATTGAGACATTCGGTTTTTTAAGGAGAGTGGCTAAATCTGGAGGATCTCTAAATTGCGGCTTAATTACTTGTAAGAGCTGGCTCCTATTATATCTCGGGCATGAAAAAAGTATATGTTGTGGGGTTGCATCCGCCAGTTGACAAGGACACCGCGGTGAAGATGCCATATTAGTCCGAAACAAGTGTGCTGTTGCTTTAGTGTGGTTTATTCTTAGTCTGTTGACACAAGTGATACTAGGGCGGCTGAGATTTGACAGAGACGAGAACCAAGGGGGAGAGGGATGCGGTTTGATTTTGGCGAGAGCTGAGCCCTTATAGGAGCTAGAGTGATTCCATTGGTTCGACCAGTTGAAAATTAAATTTTTTTTGAAAATCGGGGTGAGATCTCTACAGGGCAGTGGTTCATCGAGTAAGGTACCAGAATGGGCAGCTCTTTTAGCTAGATAATCAGCAATCCGATTATCTTGACTGTCTGAGTGGCCTTTAACCCATTTAAGTGCAATGTGCCTACCAAAATGATTGTGAAATTTTATTAATTCAATTATTTGCACTGACAGATTATTGATCTCGCCCTGTTTTTTTATAGCTTTTAATGAGAGAAGCGCACTTTGAGAGTCTGAGAAGATTGCTATCGACACCCTATTGAGAGTTTTACAATAAAGTAAAGCCTCTCGAATAGCTATCAATTCTGCGGAGAATATTGACATATAATTGGGGAGTTTATATAGACCAAAATTCTGATTAGATGCATCAAAGTAGGCGCATCCAACGCCTGTTAGTGATTTGGAACCATCGGTAAATATATTTATTTGTGATGATAAATTTGTATTCGAAGCAGTGGTTACAATGTCCAGAGGCAGATTAATTATGTCCAGGTTTATTTTAAATTTAACTGGGACCGAATATTTTTCCAACTTAATATTTAACTTCTGGATATTAATCTCAGCTTGTAAAAGGGTCGGCAATCTTTTGTAGTTCCAATAACCTGTTGTATAAAACTGATGGAGTAACTGACCGACCGCTTCCGAAACTGGATGATAGAAGTATGTTTTTCTTTTAATTAAAAATTTTTGGGCCAGGAAAAGTCTCCTCTCGCACAAAGGTGGGTCATTAGCTTCTACAATTAGGGCGTTTGTCGGGGAAGATCTTAAATACCCCATACATCGCCGGATGGCTTTGTATTGGATTCTATCCAGTTTCTGGAGCACCGAATTGCAGGCTGTGTCGTAAATAAAGCTACCGTAATCAAGAATGGCTCGTATAGTTGCTTTATAAATCATCAGGAGGGATTTAGGATCCGCACCCCAGGACATGGTAGCAATCGAGTTGATAAGATTAATATATTTTGCACACTTTTTGATCACATGGTTTATGTGCGACGTCCACAATAGTTTGCAATCCAGAACGAGTCCGAGATACCTTACATTTGCTCTAACCGGGAAGTCATATCCTCCAAGATTAACATAATCCCAGGAGGGTAATCTTCTTTTAGAAAATATAGTTACAGCCGATTTGTCAAAAGATATAGAGAGATAATTTTTATCCAAATATTCTACTAGGAGGCCAATGGATGTATTTACCTTTGCCAGGCTCTCTTCTAAATTTTTCCCTGCCGAGTAAATGATGATATCATCGGCGTACTGAAGATATTTGGCGTCTATACACACTTTATTTTCTAGATCAAAGGTGTAACATAAGAATAACAGCGGGCTCAATATCGACCCCTGGGGAATACCTTTGAAGAGAGTTCTGGAATGAGAATTTCTATTTCCATTCTTTACAAAAACATTTCTTCTAAATAGCATTTTAAAAATTAAGTTGGCTGTTGCACTACCCACTCCCAAGTGGACCAGTTTCTTACATAGGAGATGAATGTCCACGTTATCGTATGCACCAATAATATCAATAAAACATGCCGCAGTATATTCTTTTTTAGAGAAAGCCGTCCATATATCACTTGATAGTATTGAAAGGCAGTCTATAGTCGAGCGTGAGGATCTAAAGCCAAATGTTCTGTGAGGGAGTTTATAAGTGCACTCGAGAAACTGTTCAAGTCTATTTTTTATGAGCTTTTCAAAAATCTTTAAAACACAAGATGACAAAGCAATGGGTCTGTAAGAAGCATGATCAAATCTATTTTTACCTGGCTTCAGAATAGGTAAAACCACTTGTATTTTCCAAGAAGACGGAATTGAGTCACTATACCTAACATCATTAAAAATATCAAGAAGGTGAACGAGAGCTGACACTGGAAGGTTTTTTATCATACAATACATGATTCCATCATGACCAGGAGCTGAATTTCTTGTTATGTTTAAAGCCCTTTCCAATTCATATAGAGAGAAAGGAACCTCTAATATATCCAGTTCCGAAGCATCATTATAAAACCTTATTTCAGGCTCAGGGGCACTAGGGGGAGCCAATTTGTCAATGAAATTTTCCACAATAGCTTCGTCAATAGAATTTTTAACTGCCCATTCCTTGCCTTTGATTCTTTTTACTTTTTCCCAAACTAATTTAATACTTGTATCGCGGTTTATTCCAGAACAAAATTTTTCCCACGAAGATCTTTTAGCTTCCTTAATAATACGCTTCGCCTGAGCTATTGATCTTTTCAGTGCTAAGTAATTGCTTAGGATGGGATTATTTTTGTAAACAGAGTGTGCTAATTTTCTAGTTTCTATGACATTTTTACAGTCAGGTGTCCACCAAATTTTAGGAGTATTTCTTCCATGAAAGGGTTTGGATTTAGGGATAGCCTGATTAGCCGCACATATAATAGTGTTTTCGATGAAACTATATCTTGCTTCCATCGGCCCCATTTCCGGAAAATTTTGTAACTCTAAAAGAACAATAGACTTGAATTGGATCCAGTTAGCCTGATTTATTTTATATTTGGGGACGAACGCTGACGTTGCTTGCTGAGAGAAGCAAACTTTAGTAAGGAGAATGGGGAAATGATCCGACCCAAGGGAATCGTCTAATACTATCCAATTAAAATCTGCAACTACACGAGAGGAGCAGAAGGAAATGTCCACAATAGAGGGACAGCTTGGATTAAATGAGAAACGTGTTGCTGACCCATTGTTGAGACAGGTAAGATCTAAATCTTCTGTAAAGTTGCTGAGCGCCACCCCCTGACGATCTAAGAACGAGCAGCCCCAATCAGGTGCGTGGCAGTTGAAATCCCCAAGCAACAACCACGGTTGTTGCCGGTCTACATCTCTAAACATTTCCATCCAGTCAGACGTAGTAAACCTATAGCCAGGTTGGCAATAACAGGAAAAAACTAGGATAGTCGATTTATCTGGCAGAATTATACGGGCACCGCAGACTTGAATTTCAAACGTGCTAGGAATATCTATTTCATCATAATACAAACTATTTTTTATCAACAGTAACACTCCACCCTTTCCGTCCGCCCTATCCGACCTAATTGTATTATACCCAGTTAAACAAAACCCTTGCCAAGGTTTGAGCCACGATTCACTAATAGCAGCAATTAGCACCTTATTTTCTATTAGTGATATTTCTAAACTTCCTTTATTAGATGTAATAGACCTAGCATTCCATTGTAAGAATGCAATATGATTATTAGGAATGTTCGTCGAGGGATTCATGACAAGCGAATTCACTGGCAATCTTTAATTTCTAAAGGAAGTTATTTAGATTGTCCAAAACATACGTAGAATAAAAAAAAAAAAAAAAAAAAAAAAAAAAAACAAAAGAAAAAGAAAAATACATAAATAAATATGTAGGGCCTAAAATAAAATAAATAAATAAATAGATAAATTAGATAAATAAATAAATAACAAAAAAGAAGAAAGAAAAAAGATATATATATATAAAAAACTGGTAAACTCATCCGACAGTACAAAATTGTTAGAGCCTATTAAAAGAACCCTTTAGGCAATAGTTTCATTTAATACGACATTATTTTTAAATTCATGAGAAAAATAATCAAAATCTTCCTGCGTTATATTGAAAGCGTGAAGGGGAGAATTAGTCGTTATTATTATGTTTAATATTTTATTTAAAATTTGATTAAACTTATTAGGGTTATTTATATTTGATGTGTAAATGGGATTAGAAATAATTGGTGTGCTATAATTAAGACAATTTGACACATTTTCTGTTCTCTGAAAATGAGGCTGGTCTATGAATACGGGGGACCGGGGCCGACTAGGAACCGAAATAATTTTATGCTTTTTGGCCTGCCTATTACTGCCATTCGAGTCAATGTTCTCAACAATATGAGAGGTTTGTATGTTGTGAGCGATTGTTTCCTCCTGCGAGACTAGTGGGGGAGCTTTGTTTTCAGCTAATTTCTTAGCGTATGTCGAAGCTTTATTTAAAAGAAGGAAAGCTTCTTTGAACGATATATTTTGTTCTATCATACGTTTTTTCATGAGTTTTTGTTTAATAAACTCTGGGCATTCTCTATACGTTGCTATGTGTGAATTTTTACAGTGAATGCAGGATATTTGCTCCTGACACTCAACCTGTAAATGATCTCCTCCGCATCTCGGGCATCTCGCATTAAAAGGGCACTTAAAATGCCCGTATCTATAACAGGATCTACACTGAATCACATTGGGTATGAATAGCCCTACTTTACATATGACCTCTAAGATCTTTACTTCTCGGGGAATATTTTGCCCTCTGAAAGTGAGTATAACTACTGGCGTCGGAACCTTTTGGTCTTTCACATATTTAAAAATGCGCCTAGCTTTTAACACTGGCCTATCCGATTTTATAAAGTCTACAATTTCCTCATCTGTCAAGGAGTAATCAACATCTTTAATAATTCCCTGTTTATGCAAAAGAAACCCTGGAATATAACAAATGATATTATTTTCTTTCCAACAGGGGTGCTCTTTTAATTTATTTGCTGACATGTAATTATTTATTTCTATCTTTATAGTAAAATTATCTATTTTGGTTATACTTATTACGTTTTGATACATTTCTGAGCAACTCAACCTTACTAGCTTCCCTATAAACATGGGATGAATTTTTTTATTTCGAGTTAAACTTTCAAAATATAGCATAAACGGACCATAATCTGAGTGTTCGTATACATTATTTATACAAGTAGAGTAATAACTTATACGAGGATTAGTATTAGAGTTACTTTGACTAGAGTTTATATTAGAACTCACAACCGCTGGCGAAGAGGTATTCAACTTCGTTTCCCCAGATACAGACGCTGGAGGACAATTTTCATTTACCAAGGTTTTCGGATCTTCGTCCAATTCAGATATCTTTCTTTTATTCGTCTGCAGCTCTTGATCCATCTTTTCTTCATTAAGAACAGCCAAGGCGGAGAAAATCACCCCCGGGACTCCCAATCCCGGATCCTCAGCCTCACAGAGGTTATTGTCCATTGCCTTCGGTTGAAATTCCAACCTAGGCGGATAGCGAGAGTCTTTTTTTTTTTTTTTTTTTTTAAATAACACTTTAAACCAAACCAAAGAAAAAACAAGACGCAAACCAAAAAAGGAGTGCTATTAATAACAAAAAACTTACTTAAATATAGGAGAGGGCGAAAACTAGATTATTTACTACGATCACCGCCCCTTGAATCTGAAAGAGAATTTTAAAAAATTAAACAACTCAAGTAAAAAAATAAAGGATATGAAAAAAGAAACAAATAAGAGAAAAGTAAAAATACTATAAAATACATATCTAGCTATTGGTTGAGTCAATTGGGCTGCCTAACTAGTAGGCGTCTTTCAGAAACCAAAAGGGGCAATTGATGGGTTTGGGCGCAGATAGTGCTAATCCACAAGACAGACAGACACACACAGACACCGACTGACCATGTTGCGAAAACCACTTTTTTGGATTCAGGGGACCTCAAAACGTGTATATCCATCAAAATCTCGACATCGAATTTTTGAAATGAATCTAATACTTTCTCTCTCTATATATATTACATATATACATAGATAAGAGAAAGCAAAAAAAGAATTCAACGGATGGGTTATCCAATTTCAACAAGCTAAAAGGAACAAATTTCAGAAAACTTCAAATTTCGTTTTCATATATTGAATTTCGATCGATAATCAGCAAAATATTAATACTAAAATATCAATATTGAAATTAATGTATTAAAAAAAAAATCGTAGAAGAGCAGCGAAATGGATTACATCATACCTCGTATTGTTTATTGAAGCTTCGAAAAGCTTTTAAGTCATGAGTAAAACAAAACAAAAATATTTATTCTGATTGACGTTAGTTTTTTACATTTTTCGATGTTTTTTTTTTCCATAAATAATATTGTTACAGCTAATACGATATACCTGGTATGTCACCTATGCTTTGGAGAGATAATTTAAATTGAATTAAATCATTTGTTTGTTTTTTTTATAATTTTATTAAGCAGGGTTAAAATGATGTTTTTAAATATAATGACCGGTTTAACAGAGATAATTCATTAGGACTTATTTAATTTTATAATCCGAGTGAATATTCGTTAATTAAAAAATCACTTGCGTAATTATTCGGCTTTTCGAAATTTTATTAAAATTAAGTGTCGGGGTGTACCCAGGAATTTTTGATAATGAATTTACAAAACGTAATTTATATAAATTAAGAGGGTAGAAAAATTCAATTCACATAGATGACGTTTCAGTTCCGTGTTTGTACCATTCACAGAGCTGGCGGAAAATCAATATGAAAATGTCACAGTACAACAACATATGTTGTTGAACCAAACCTTTATATAATAAATATATACACAGTATGCGATGACCAGGTACATAAATCACTTATGTCCCTGGTCATTTATACATTGTTGAATAATATTTAATGCATTTGGTTGATTTTTATTGATCTTTTAACAATAAATATTTTATAAATGTTATTATATATTATGTATCTTTTATAAAAGCATAAAAATATATAAATATAGGCCAGATATACGCTATTTGGGGATCGGCTGTTAGACTAGCCTGCCATCTATTGCAAGAATGCTGAACTAATTTGACAGTTGGTTTTTAAATAAATCATCTAAGCTTATTTTAAAAATTTCTTAATTAATATGTGATTAATAATAACAATAAATTCATTTTTAAATTTAAAAAAAATTAAAGATTATTGGGACAGATTGTTTTTTTGTATTTGCTTGATAACGAAAAAAATTAATTACGATAATTTTTTTATAAGTCATTATAAAGTCCCAATAATAATAATAGTGTAGGCCTATTTAAAAAAAAAAATTAAAATTTTCATTTAGGTACTTTTTTTTTAACTTTATGAGTATTAAATAAAAAAAATTGTTTCGTTTTTTCCTCTTTTTTCCTCTTTTTTACTTATTTTAAGGTTTTTCTCGGCATCTAAATCAATTTAGACTCCATCTATATTTATTTCAAATAATTGGTAGCCAATTCAATTGAATTAAATTTGGAACGGGAAGTGAACTCGGGATCCGAAGCACAAGAAGCTAATCTCTGAACCACGGCTCATGGGCAAATTATTTTATATATTTTATATATTTATTTATTTTTTTTTTGTAAATTTTTTTACTTATTTTAGATTTATATTATTTTTGAATATTTGGTTTAAAATCAGCTATTTCTAATTATTTTTTTTATTAGTTAGAAATTTCAGGTGAAATATTTTGAACGAAAGCCATTGCTCTTTTTGTTCCAATTTTTTTTTTTTTTTTTAGCTCACATGAATTAACTTTTACTAATGAATTAATTCCATGTGATATGGGTGGTTCTTGTTAAGTTTATAAAATAGAGGATCAACTACAAATGAGAAAGTAATTTTAGATGGTCGATTGTTTTGCGAGGTTTTCAAATTCTCGTTCGGCAAAACAAGTTCTTGTTGCGCTTCAAGTGAATTAATCGTGTTTTTCACACACACATACACACACAGACCGTTATAGGGAAGGGGATTGTGTTTTATCGGTATCGGGTGGTGCTCGAAGCGACGAGTTTTGCCGCTTGGGAAATCGTGCGTAACATGGGCGTCAGAGCAAGAGCAAACCAACCCCAAAACTGCCCGGAGGCTTGTGGCTTCTTTACGGGACAGAAGGGCTCCTCGTGGCCCAATTCAAAACCAACGAGGGTCTATGAATTCCAAGTGGCCAGAAGGCGTTTGCGTTCGCGGCCAATCAAATCGATTGAAAAAGGATTGAACTCGCGTTGGTAGTTTAGAGGGTAATCGACGGAGCTGTCAGGAATTGTGGCGCATTTTGATTGGGACAGGCCCAAGCCAATCACTATAAAGGGGCTGTTCATGTGTCTCCCGGGGTCTGCTCTCTCAAATTGACTCCGGAGAAACCAACCGCTCGCTACATCTCCTCCCTTCACCCTGCTCTCGAATTGCTTCGCGATTATTTCAAACTTTGCGGTCGACCCCTTTTGTTCTCGTCGGCAAATCGTTTTTGAAAAACCGGGTCTAACAGGTAAAACTTTTCTTGTTACACTTGTTCCTAGATAAGAACAGAAAAGGCTAACAAATGGAGACAGCTCGGCTTTTTCATTAGGGTGGGTGGTGATGATTTTTTTTTTTTTTTTTATCTTGGAAAAATAGACAAATTCTCTCTAATATATTTTCTTTTTTTTCCACTCTCTGATTTGTTTCAATTCATTTAAAATTTTTTAGAGCTGTACAGATTATCATTTATATAATTAATAATATATTTCACTTTTTTTTAAATCTTTTTTTAATCTTTGGCCATATAGACTTTAAATGATATTTGTTATGATAATGAGATCCGAACCCATCCTTGACTTTAAAGAATATCATTTTGAAATATGCCCCTATTTCTAGCCTTGCGGGGGAGGAAGAGTAGTCAGAGAAAATTGATATTATACACAAGATGATTTAATTACAAATTTTGAATTGAAAATAACAAATAATAGTCCAATATGTTAATAATTTACTTTTTGTTATAAATTAATAATATTCATTTAGAAGGCATTATCTGGTTATGTAAAATTTTTTTAATATTAAAATTATTTAACTGATTGAAATTGTATTAAAGCGAAATTCAATTATCAGGCTTTTAATTAAATCATAAAAAACAGCGAATTATTTTTGCAAAAAGTATGTTTATTTTGCATATATTTTAATAATTAATTATGGATTTGATTGATTTTTAATATAAAGACCCTTTGCATTTAAATAAATACTAGATGCGCTTTTGGCTAAGAGATCACAAAAAAATGAATTTTTATTTGAATGCTATCTGAGTGATTTGTTATAGGCCTATAATAAAATTCATCATAGCTCCGGTTTGACACATTAGCAGGATGATAAGAGTCGGAATATTTTGCCCTAGAGAGGCAAATATTTTACAAGAATTTAAATGTATAAATAAATAGGCTACTAAATATAATTGACAAATATATATAATATTTATTTATTATTAATAAAATACTAGTACTCTTTGGCCAATTTTAATATAAAAACCCTTTGCATTTAAATAAATACTAGATGGGCTGATAAATAGATTTTGATTTCATTCAATTTCACTCTATTGATTTTAACAAAACAAAAAAAAAATATTTTTTATAAACGAATTAATTGAGAAACAATTTAATTCCAAAAATATTGTACTTTATAATACTGTATTATGTTAAATATATTTTTCTATAAAGTCGGCTTGTAAATGAATATTTTTTTACTTTCTCTTTTTTTAATTTCCTTTTACAGTATAAACAATATATAGAAGATAAAAGTAAATTTTTGCAGAACCATTGGGGCCCAAGCCCTTCCCTAGCTGACTTTGTTTTGATATAAAGAGAAAGTTTGCGAAAGTTTATAAAACAAACATATTTTTTGATGTCGTGTTTACATTTACTTCCCTGGAAAGAATGAATAGGCCTATATGTTTATTATTTTAACCATTTATATTCTTTAAAAAATATTTAGATAGAAGGGATAGTAAATTAAGGGTATGGGTTTGAACAAAACCGGCCTTCAAGCACCGTGCCCTCTATAAATTATAAACGTACATGTACAATTTAAGATCTATCTAAGAAATCCCTTCCCCCTCAGGACCTCCCTCTATGGTGAATAGCTTCATTCCTGTCATTTTTTTCTTTTCTTTAGGTCATTTTCGCAATTCGTAAGATGTAAGTCTGAATGAAAATAAAGATCCACTAAAAGCAAAAAAAAATAAAATGTTTAAAATTTTTCACACTTAAGGGGGAACGGGAACGAAGTGGTTACGCATGTTTTTCCCGATAAGATGGCGTAGTGTGTCATAAAAAGTATGCCCAAAAAATCAAGTAATTCAAAAATTTGCCAAGAGATGTCAGAATGATAGCAAATAATATTTAATGCATTTGGTTGATTTTCATTGATCTTTTAACAATAAATACTTTATAAATGTTATTATATATTATGTATCTTTTATAAAAGCATAAAAATATATAAATATAGGCCAGATATAGGCTAATACTATATAGGCTGTTAGATTAGTCTGCCATCTATTGAAAGAATGCTGAACTAATTTGACAGTTGATTTTTAAATAAATCATCTAACAAGGTAAGCTTATAAGCTTGTAAGCTTATTTTAAAAATTTCTTAATTAATATGTGATTAATAATAACAATAAATTCATTTTTAAATTAAAAAAAATTAAAGATTATTGGGACAGATTGTTTTTTTGTATTTGCTTGATAACAAAAAAATTAATTACGATAAATTTTTAATAAGTCATTAAAAAAATTATAGCTCGATGTCCCAATAATCTCTTATGAATTTAATTCATTAAAAAAAAAACCGCACTGAAAAATTCCTTATAATAGTCTAGTTTTTTTTTTTAAGTACATTTAGACGTCGCTCCTGAACCCCTTAATTATATTTTGTAGATAAATAAGAATGTAGATCAAGTATTCCCCCGATCATTGTTCATAAATATGGATTTTATAATGTCCTGTGTCTTTTTTTTAAATATATTAAAAGCCGAAATACGTTTTTTAACGTAATTCTAAGGCAAAATTTCACACTGGAACAATAGAGAGCGTGGCGGATTAAATATCTCGAGAATTTATTAAAAGGGTATCGCCTGCATTACAATTATGCAAATAAAATAAGACCCCCCCCCCACTTCGCTTCTAAAAGTAATTACTGTAACAGCCTCAAAACCACAAGGGACCCGTTCTAGAAATTTCCATTAATTGCCCGTCACGTTTTTAGAGATGGGATCGATCAGGGATGAAACAGAAGAGACTCGAATTGCTTGTTTGAAACAGCACCCTAGCGAACACATTAGAATTAACATACAGAGGAGCTTTGTTATGTGTCAATTACAATTTGATAGGCATGCGGAAAATGTTGCAAATCCATTTTAAAGAAATTATTTAACCAATTTGCAATGGGAAGACTATCACTTAAACTTGCCATTCATTTATTGAAAAGTAAAGGAAAAATTATTTTAAAATATTCTCCTATATTTTAAATACATATATTAAGCTACCGTGTCCACATGTGGAGCCCCCTTCTTCTTCTTATTGGCCTCCGGGGAATGACATTTAGCCAGACATAAACACTTTTTAAGACCCCTCAATCACTCCCCCAAACACTTTCAATTACCCAGACAGCTTGGAATATTGGAGCAATATTGCAAATCTTGCACAAGAAAGACAATATTGCAGTGCTTTATTGAATTGTGAGTTGTGCGTTAAAATATTCATACCAAAGAATGAATCTTATCTTATCTTATCTTATACTATTTATTAAACGAGCAATGTACATTTGTTTCTTTGTTTATATGTAAGCATACCAGTTCTCGAAAACGGCTCTAAGATTTTTTTTCAAATTGTAAATATATGCTATTATGTGCGGTTAAAATATGCAATTGTGCTAGGTCTCGTGTTTGAGAAAATTCGGGTACTACTACTTTACTGATGTACTTTTTTAGTTTTTTCTAATTTTCTCAAAATTCCCTTTTTAAAGATTTCTTTCAGATTTTAAATAGTTTCTTATTTCTTCTATACAAATCAAATTTTGCCTATCGAGTTCTAATACTTTACTGGTGTACTTTTTTAGTGTTTTCCAATTTTCTTGAAATTTCTTTTAAAGATTTTATAATAAATTTATTTATTTATGGAAAAATATTTATATTTTGTTGATAATAGAAGTGGCTGTTCAGCAATTAGAATGTTGAAGGAGAGAGGATGTCAGCCAAAAAGGAGCCTCTATCGAATAAAAATCTCCAATCAGAAAACGTTTCGGGTTTAATTAGATAAAACCATCATCAGTTCTTTAGAGATTATTGGCAATCTCAAGATGCACACCATTGAGATGCAGATAGAGTTGTTATATATAAACATATACAAAATTATATAAAAAATACAAAATTTGCATATCAGTTGTCAGATGCTCATCAGTCAACACGGCCAAGTCTCAAATGTATGTATTTATATTTTGTTACCATGGCCACCATTTCCCTTATCTTTCCTATAAAGTACAAAAAAGATTTCAAGGCCAAAATGAGAATATACAATTTAAAGCATCTAAAAAAATGATTTTTGAATGCTAATCAAAATCTTTGGGTCTAATTTTGAGAAAATCGAAAAAATTGAAAAATCAGTAAAGTACAGTAAGTACTCTTTGGCCGAATTTGATTAAAAGCTTATTTTCACGCCTCAGGTGGTTGCCTAACTTAAATATAAAATTTCAACCTCCTAACTCAATTCCTTCCTGCTCTAAATAAGATATAGAGCGATTTTTTTTTTAATATCTTTTATTTAATGCGATTAATCTAAAAAAAAAAATATTTTTTCGAAAATCAAAAAAAGGGCTTCTATAAGTTGGAGATATTTTAAATAGCTTTAATTAAAAAAAAAAATTGAGGTCGATAGCTTCAAAATTGTGGCTGCAAGGCTTCGTGTCTGTGTTCCAGGGGGTGCCTAACTTAAATACTGTATAAAATTTCAACCTCCTAGCTCACTTCGATCTTGAGATATTTTGTTTACAAACAGACAGACACACACACACACATACAGACAGACTTTGTCGCAAAAATCACTTTTTTGGACTCAGAAGACCTCAAAACATGTATATCCATCAAAATCTCGACATACAATTTTTGTCATGAATTCAATACTTTCTCTCTCTATGTTTATTACATATATGTAAGAGAAAGTAAAAGTATTATAAGCGTCTTTGACTATATTTCTATAATATTTACAATAAAAGTATAAATAAAATAATATGACGGCCTAACATATGAACAATGTCCTTAGAACGATGCCACGGTCTCCGTTTCCGTGACGAAAAAAAAAAGCGGGAGGAAAGAGGAAGACATCCCGAAAAACGGGTGGCAAAAACTTTCACAAGTAAAATGGCGGGTTTATCGCGTCTTTGCCAGAAATGAAACGTAAAATGATGTTGATAGATGGCAACTCGCGTTCGGCGCCGTGTTATTGAGTCACGGGACATGAGCTCGGAGGATGGCGATGGCGACGACGACGAGGGTGAAGTCTCCCGGAAGAAATCGCGGCGCCGGGTGGGGGTTGGCTCATGAATGGCAAGGGGATGGGGGGACCCCAACCGCAAGAACAACCCCTCCCATATCACCGGGAATGAGTAATCGACCGGCCAATTTTTTTTTTTTTTTTTCCTCTCGTCCCCGAAATGAACTCCCAGCTTCTTCTCTTAGTCCTTTCTCACTTTATCTAAGTTTGCCAAGCAACTACTACTAAAGGTTCATGATTGTTGGCTAATGTTTGTTTAAGTAACAAGTAACGAAACATTTCCTTGGTTATAAACATCAAGGAAAAGTTGCGGGGAAAGTTTTTCTATAATAATATTAACCAAAACATTCCTTTAGTTCGCCCTCATGCTTTTAGCAGTGCCTAATAAAACCTATTTAAATATCAAATTATTAAGAAAATAATCGTCTTCAGAGTAGCTTTTACAATTTTATACCATTATTATCCTCTTTTGAAATCCTTCTTGATAATTACATCTTTAAAAAATCTGGTGTGACTGGCGCACATCACACAACTTTCTCTTACCTTCGGTAATCGAAAGTTGTGTACTGTGCTTGTCTCACCAGATTTGTTGTGTCGACATGTATTTAGTTTCCGACAGTACGGTACATTCGATTTTCAAGATGTAAAATTTATATGTGAAAATATTTATATTTTGATACCATAACAACCATTTCTCCTATCTTCTCTAGTCGAGTACAAGAGTAAAGTGGTCTTCAGAAGATTTCAATGACAAAATGAGAATATACATTTTATAGAGAATCTAAAAAATAATTGATTTTTGAATTTAAAAAAAAATCGTTGGAGCAAATTTAGAGAAAATCGAAAAAAAACTGAAAAAGTGCATCAGTAAAGTACTAGTACTCTTTGGCCGATTTTGTTCAAAAGCTTCGTGTCACGTCCAATGGGGGTGCCTAACTTAAATATAAAATTTCAACCTCCTAGCTCTTTCCTTTCTTGAGATATTTTTTTTTATATATATTAACATATATATAGGGGTAAGAGAAAGTAAAAATTTGAAAATAACTCCTCCATCATAATATTGTAGGGCTATGGTTAAAATAGATAGTAATATTGTAAAAAACCAAACAGCAATATAGTGCTAATTTTGGGAGTTTCCAGCTGCCACAATTTTGAAGCTATCGACCTCAAATTTTTTTTTAATTAAAGCTATTTAAAATATCTACAACTTATAGAAGGCTTTTTTTTATTTTAGAAAAAATACATTTTTTTTTTTAGATTAATCGCATTAAATAAAAGATATTTTTAAAAAATTCGCTCTATACCTTATAGATAATTAAATTAGTAATCATTGTGTTAAAAAATAATTAATTTTTACCCTTAATTAATTATCTGGAATCTTTAAAATGAAATAGAGTAAATCCCTTGTATTCCTATGGGAAAAACTAACGCCATCTCTTGCCGCCTAGAGTAACTCGGTAGTCAATCGTGTCCTAACGGTTTTTCGAGACGCGCACCTTAAGATAAAAAAAAATAATTTAAATATAAAGATATCTTATTTTTGTAATGGCAACCAGCGAATCTAACAAGGTAAGTTAACAGAGCCACTGCATATGGAGTCAATTGGGTTGCCTAACTAGTAGGCGTCTTTCACAAATATGAAGGTGCAATTCTTTATGTTCTCCATGGTATGTCAATCAAAAACGACCTCAAGAGTAAAAGAAATGGTAAGTAGACTATTGATTATTAAATGAAGTTGTCCCAAGGCGGATTTTGAGTAGGCCATCCAGGTAATTTTTGGATACCAATCCACCAAATCTAATAATTTTTAAAAAATAAACTACGACTCTCTGAATCATACTATTGAACTAATGACTGCTCTGTATTTAAAATTCATAGTAGGATTAGATACAAATAATAATTTTGAAAGCAAAAGTTTTTAATTAAAGCAAAGCAATTTAACAGTATAGATAGATCCCTTTTTGAGGCTCTTTATTTGTGGCTCTCTTTGCTCAATCAACGAAATCTACACTTGAGCAACTATGAATTTATTACCTCCATTCTCATGGTCCTCTTTCATCTTTCCATTTATGTAAATCTTTTTCTTTTATTCTCAAGAGAAGACCTCAGGATAATTATCTTTTGTTCTGTTTTATCCAAACATAATAAATTATCGGATATGAAAGTTTATTTCTTTGTTTTGAAATTTCATTATCGCAGGCCGATATTGATTATCTACAGAGAATTGATGTTCTTTTTCTGAGCAAAATTAGATATCATTAGAGAAATACACAGTAGAGAGAGAGAGAGAAGTGTTAGGGAAAGGGAAAAAGGGAAGTCCCGAAAGATAAAAAACGAATTTCCCTTAACAACATTAGATTTCTTTTGCTCAGGCAAAGGACAAGTGATTTGAGGTCAGAAAAATGTGGCCATTGAAAAGGGGCTATCCCTGCATTTTAAATTAACCAAATAATAAATTTAAAAATCTGGTGTGACTGTCGCACAGCACACAACTTTCTCTTACCTTCGGTAATCTAAAGTTGTGTTCTGTGCTTGTCACACCAGATTTTTTGTGTCGACATATATTTAGTTTCCGCCAATATATTAGAATTTAAGATGATAAATTTATAAACATGGGAAAATATTTATATTTTGTTACCATGGCAACCATTTCTCCTATCTTTCCTATGAAGCACAAGAGTAAAGTGTGCTTCAAACAATTTTGAGGGCAAAATGAGAATATACATTTGAAAGAGCATCTAAAAAATTTTTTTTGAATTTTAATCAAAATCGTTAGAGCGAATTTTGAGAAAATCGAAAAAAACTGAAAAAGTACATCAGTAAAGTACTAGTACTCTTTGGCCGATTTTGATTAAAAGCTTATTTTTCCGGTCCCGGGAGGTGTTTAACTTAAATATAAAATTTCAACCTCGTAGCTCAATTCCTTCATGCTTAAAATTGAACACACACATACACACCCACCCACCCACCCACACACACACACACACAGACAGACCATGTCGCGAAAACCACTTTTTTGGATTCAGGGGACCTCAAAACGTAAAGATCCATCAAAATCTCGACATGGAATTTTTGACATGAATCCAATACTTTCTCTCTCTATATACCGGGTGGGCCATTAGTGCGTGGACGGAAGATTGTGGGCTTATTAACGGACATTTTTAAAGTTTGTTGATCGTATATAATGTGGGGCCTTTAGGGCTACAAATTAAAAATATTTTTGTTCCAATTGCACTTTTTATACAGGGTGACCCATATCAAAGTTATGTTTTTTTAAATGGAACGCCCTATATATTATTGCATATTTGGATTCTACGGCCAATTTTAGTATGACTTTATGTCATGCAATGTATTCCAAACCAAACCGTTTAGCCGCAAATCGGGCTTTAGTGAAAAATCTGCTGTCTGAAAAAATTTGAATATCTCGCGAACCATAAGACTTAGGGGACTGTTCTTTTGTGATGTTACTAATCATGAAATGTACTAATGAAGGCCAGATGGGTAACCCGGAATTATTCTTATGTTGGGAGATATGGCCATGCCAATTTGAAAAATTTCAAAACTGGATAACTTCATTATTTCAAATGGAACATGCTACTTTTTTTGATGCCAAAGGACGTGAAATTTAATTCTCTTTCTAATGACATAAGGTTGTCTATATCTATCTTTAGTAGTTTTCTTTTTATTACAAAATATCTGATAACGAAAAAAAAAATACATTTATTATAGACAAAATCATTTTAAAAAACAATCCAAACGCAAACAAAATTGTAATAAATGGAAAAGATATGCTAAATATTCGAAAATGTATTTAAATTTCCTTTAAAATCATTTATTTGAACTTCTCGAAAAAGAAATTAGGGTTATGTTCAGGTTAGGAGGTGCGCCATCTTGTTGACAAATCATACCCTAATTTGAGTATGCGGGACTTCTTCGAGGAGTTCTAATAAATGATTTTAAGGGAAATTTAAATACATTTTCGAATATTTAGCATATTATTTCCATTTATTACAATTTTGTTTGCGTTTGGATTGTTTTTTAAAATGGTTTTGTCTATAATAAATGTATTTTTTTTTTCGTTATCAGATATTTTGTAATAAAAAGAAAACTACTAAAGATAGATATAGACAACCTTATGTCATTAGAAAGAGAATTAAATTTCACGTCCTTTGGCATCAAAAAAAGTAGCATGTTCCATTTGAAATAATGAAGTTATCCAGGTTTGAAATTTTTCAAATTGGCATGGCCATATCTCCCAACATAAGAATAATTCCGGGTTACCCATCTGGCCTTCATTAGTACATTTCATGATTAGTAACATCACAAAAGAACAGTCCCCTAAGTCTTATGGTTCGCGCGATATTCAATTTTTTTCAGACAGCAGATTTTTCACTAAAGCCCGATTTGCGGCTAAACGGTTTGGTTTGGAATACATTGCATGACATAAAGTCATACTAAAATTGGCCGTAGAATCCAAATATGCAATAATATATAGGGCATTCCATTTAAAAAAACATAACTTTGATATGGGTCACCCTGTATAAAAAGTGCAATTGGAACAAAAATATTTTTAAGTTGTAGCCCTAAAGGCCCCACATTATATACGATCAACAAACTTTAAAAATGTCCGTTAATAAGCCCACAATCTTCCGTCCACGCACTAATGGCCCACCCGGTATATTACATATATACATAGGAAAGAGAAAGTAAAAAAAATTAAATTTATAGATATATATAATTAAATATCAATAGTTTTTTTTTCAACGCTCAAATAGACTGTCCATTTACTAGTCAATATATCGTTTAAGATAGCAAATTTGCGAGATGTGTTTGTGCTTATGATTGAGCCAAATTGAGCCCCCTGGAAGGGGTCAACACATTAAATATCTATTTTCTTGGTAGGGAAATTATTTTCCAATCCTTATAAATTATTTTTTTAAGACAATTGCTTCGAATATCTAAATAATATAGAGTGTATGCTTTGATTAAAATTATAATTTAGATTGGTGGGGATTTGCTTCTCTCCGGCGACCCCCCCTCCCCTCCCACCCCTTACTAATCAGCTCAAAACCAAAGTAAGTATAATAAAAAAATTGTATTTAATATTTTTTCTATAACAAAAAACCAAATGATTTAAAAATAAGAGATTTTTTTCTCAAATTATTAATAGGCTTATAAAAAATCATCTTGTGGTTTTATGAAACCAAGATGCAAGTGAAACTAACCTAACAGGAGGGCCGTCCCCCCTTTCTGAGGGCTGAAATACCATTTTTTAATTATTTACACCATAGAGAAGCGTCATTTTAATTTTAATTTTATTAAAATCGGGTTAGAGATTTGTGAACCCCTGAAAATGGGGTTCCTTACCCCTAATTTGATATAATGATATCCTAAAACCACCCCTGGATAATTTTAAAAAATAAAAAAAAACTCCATGAAAATCGGACCAGTAGTTTCGGAGTCTATGCGAAGAAACCTGGTGTGAGTCGTTGGTGACGTCACGACTTAATTGAAATAAAGATTTTGATATATTTATAAACCTTAATTATTGTCTAGTAATAATTTTCAAAATAAGCCAAAACAGGGCCGTATTCAGAGACAGAGTTTATATTTTGAAAGATGTTAAAAAATTTTTATTTTTTCTCAAAAATCATTAAGTAAATTTCTTATTTCTAATCATTAACGGATACAAACTTGTAATTTTTTTTTTAGAATGTCAAGTTATATAAAAATAAATTGTTTCCGATCAATATTCTATCAAGAGTTTATTAACATCGATGATATTATTTCATTCAATATCAACATTTTTGTTTTGCGAATTTGACGTCTCTCGAGTTGCATAATGAAGAACGCATTCTTCATTTTCCCTTAAATATCGATTGTAAGAACTCATAATAGAGTCCAAGCGGGCGCTTGGAGTCACAAACTTTTCACAAGCAATCAACAGGTAAGTTGTTGAATATTCTCAGAAGCAATTAAATTGACAATATTTTTTTATTGATTTAGTGCAAAATGAATGAGGAGTTTACAATTAATGGAGGAATATAATTAGAAATAAAATTAGTTTTTCTGTGTTGTCCCTTAAGAGGCACAGAAAAGACACGATGTCGAGGAGGTGGTGCATGGCCCGTTCTCTGCGTTGCGGGCGGAATGATTTGTGGATCCTCGTAAATAACGGACCAGATGCCGCCCGGCAAGAGACATGTGAAAATATCAGCAAGGATTGTGATGGCGCCCACAGCTATCTAGAGAGTTTTGCACTAACAGGCGGCGTTTCTTAGGCGTCAACGCCGGCTGCTCCCAGGCTTTGTCGAAGTGTCAACTAGGGGTAATGTACTGCCTTAGAGGCTCTTGTAAAGGGAGACAATCCCTCTCCCATCCTTAACCCGAACCCAACCAACACCCACAGCCCTCAGCCTCTCATGCCCACATCCAATTTGATCAGATTCGATTGAAGTTTTGCCAACAGAACCGATACCGACTCTTTGTCTCGTCATTCCATTGGTTTCCAATACCTTATATGACTTTAGTTGATTCTTGTTAGGTTCTAAATGATTATTTTTGAATTGAATTTTAAATAAAAAATAAGCCTTTATATTAGGCTATTTCTATTATTTATATACATTGTAAAGAAAAATCTTAATTTTAGTGTCTTTTGGAATACCAAATTTACAAATTTCCCTTGTAAATGATGTAACTATGTAACTACTATGCATTTATCTACTAAATTTACAACAAAAAAAAAAAAACATTTTAAAATTACAATTTTCTTCGAAATATAAAGTACTAGCTGCGGTAGGGTTGCCTTTGGCAACCCTACCCCGCTAGGCCCTGGCGGGCGGCGTCTCGGGATATGACTAAGAGTTGTCCAGATAAATGTATTTTAATTAATTATGAAAAAGAGTTTTTATTTTTTATTTTAAATATTTGATTAATATATTTTTCAATTATTTACACCCTAAGGAAGCGTAATTTTAAATTTTATTAAAAACGAATGAAAAATAAATTTCAGGGGGGCAGGGGGGTGATTGAACTTTCTGATGTCTAAAATACCATTTTTCAATTATTTACACCCTAAGAAAACGTCATTTTAAATTTTATTAAAATCGAATAAAAAATAAATTTCAGGGGGGTCAGGGGGGTGATTGAACTTTCTGATGTCTAAAATACCATTTTTCAATTATTTACACCCTAAGAAAGCGTCATTTTAAATTTTATTAAAATCGAATAAAAAATAAATTTCAGGGGGGGTCAGGGGGTGATTGAACTTTCTGATGTCTAAAATACCATTTTTCAATTATTTACACCCTAAGAAAGCAACATTTTAAATTTTATTAAAATCGAATAAAAAATAAATTTCAGGGGGGTCAGGGGGTGATTGAACTTTCTGACGTCTAAAATACCATTTTTCAATTATTTACACCCTAAGAAAGCGTCATTTTAAATTTTATTAAAATCGAATGAAAAATAAATTTCAGGGGGGGGTCAGGGGGGTGATTGAACTTTCTGATGTCTAAAATACCATTTTTCAATTATTTACACCCTAAGAAATCGTCATTTTAAATTTTATTAAAATCGAATGAAAAATAAAAAAAATAAAATTTTAGGGGGGGTGGGGGCGCAGAGCGGAAAAATCTTTTCAAATGTCGAATTGTTAGGGGGAGGAAGAGTTTTTATTTTTCATTTTAAAGATTTGATAAATATATTTTTCATAAAGCGAGTTAGATCCTGTTTTCCAATGCTTTGCTATGGGGTAATTGATAACCCCCAAAAAGGGTGGGTTCCCTACCCCTAATTCGATATAATGATAGCCTAAAACCACCCCCGGAAAATTCCCTACCTATTAAAAAAAACTCCATGAAAATCGGTCCAGTAGTTTCGGAGTCTATGCGTTACAAACAGACAGACAGACAGACAGACAGACAGACAGAGATTGTCTTTTATATAATAGTATAGATATAGATGTATTGTAATTGTTTGCATATCTATTTCTTCTGTCCTCGCCCCATTCCAGCGCTGCGGGGTCGGGGGGCCTCACTCTTTTCCCTCCAACCCTATCATGTCATTTACGACCGGAAGAAAAAGGACAGGCCGGCCCGTCGCACGGTCTGGCGCCTGTTGAAAAGAGGAAGGAAAAGACAGACATACAAAGAACTGAAGGACAGCCTGTACAAGCTCGGGCAGCTCGTGGTCGTCATCCACGTACCCACAATATGTGGGCCCCTGAGCGTATTTTTTTTTTTTACATATATTGTATAGTAATTTTCGATTAAAAATTATATTTTTTTTGAGAATTCTAAAATTAACACACAATTGAAATCTAATTCAAACGGCTTTCGAAAATTACAATACATTTGTAAATGGTTTTTGCAAAAACTTACTAAATTTAATATGTTTTTGTTTATGTAATTTGATTCCTACACAATTGTAATGTGTATAGCCTTTATAAAATTTATTCAATATAAAATAAAAATAAAATATTTTTAAATTTTATTTCATTTGTTGGCATCGTTTCTATCTAGGTGAACATAAATGCTATTAGGTAATTTTGGTTCGTAAACGAGGCACTTAAAGGAAGTGTCTCTTCTAAGCTTTCGTTAGTATCAAGATGCTATACTATAAAAGTAAAGGAGGCAAATTTCCCTGTTGACTTGCTCAGATTATTTTCCTCACCAATATTCCTTTATTTAAAGATATCTCTACCTATATTTGGGTTAATTGGAAACTTCAAAAATATTATATTATAAGCTTATAATCTAGTTAAATAAATTTCAAAGAAAATCTACGTTATTTGGGTTAATTAAAAATGTTGAATAAATTAAATTAGAACTATATTAAGTTTTATCTCTTCCAATCCATAATGTAACTTAAACGCTATTTGAATGTAAAATTATTTAATACTATTACAATTTCTCTTATCAAATCTAAACGATTCCTTATGGTCTCCCATAAATAAGTCCACAGAGTTAGTCCCGGCTTTTTTTTCGGCATCGAAGGCCATTTAGAACACGTTCCTATTATTACAATTTGATTATTAGCCAATCCAATTGAAATAAATTGTCGCAGCAAGCTATCCACTACACCAAGGCCCGAGGGCTGACATGCGGCTAAAACAGGTAAATAAACTAAAACTTCCCTAATAAATAGGCATTCATATTATCAGTCTTGGCAAGATTTTGCATAACTACAAGGCGTGCTTGATTAGTGGCGCTTCACGTGTCGATAGGCCAAAGCTACTACCTACTTGGCTGCCTTAAATTTCAAGTTTTATTTATTAAATCTTTTATTAAACATCTTCTCCTAAGCCCAACATTTTTTTTAATAAAATGAAATCCCGGGCGGATTAACTTAAGTAAAAATGGTTATTAATTAATATCATAAAAATACATTGACTTTTATAGTAGCTTAGCTATGTCAAAATTCTATCATTTTTTTTTTTTTTTTAACACTGGTTATTTATAAAAAAATTTAATAAACGAAGATTTAGAAAAATGAATGAAGCACGTCTACTCGGAAATCTTTGGATTATTCCATTTTTATTTAATTGCTTTAAAAAATTTGTATTTTTGTGTTTACTCAATAAAATGTTGGCAGATAAGCTCTTAACGAGGACATTCTATTTGGTACAATAATATATTTTGTTTTCTTTAAGTCTTTTCGGCAACTTGAGTCACATAGACTTTAAAATTTACAGTTTAAAGCAAAGTTATCTTAAATAATTTAAAGTTTAAAAGGGCATTAATAATTAATTATATTAAATTGCGATATATATTGGGATCCAGGAATATTTTATTTACACCTTTTGGTATGCAAATGGTTTAAATATCATCGGTCTGCCTGGGGACCGAACCTACTCTCCCTGACTTTTAGATTATTAATAATTATTGTCATTTGTTAATACCTCTAACCTCCTGGTCCATGGGGAGAAAGGGGAGGGGGTATTATTAAGTGTTGTTCTTTTGAATGATTGACTTGATTAATATTTAAAAAGGTGTTCATTAATAGACTAAAGCAGGGATTCTCAAAGTGGTAAAATTATCTATTATCCTTTTTCAAATGCTTATTTTTCCAGTAAAGAAAAAAAATAATATGATTTGAAGTTAATTCAAATAAATATTGGTTTGTGTTTAAAGAAAAAAATTATTTTGAAAAGCCAAACAACACTACTAAGGAGAAAATCAATATGGTTTTGGTAATGTAATAAATCAAGAAAAGAATCCAATGTAGGCAACCAATTAAGACATTTAGAAAAGCAGACAGCTTATGTTTCGATTGAAAGGAAACAGAGAAAAGAGAAGAAAAACTCAAATTGAATTACTCTTCAAGTTCCAAGTAAAAGAGAGAAAAAAAAAAGATAATTGTCAGAGCTAGAAATAGAAGATATATAAATACAGTAAAACCAAAATTTGCTAAGTAAAATAAACAACGATTAATGCCTAAAATGTCTTTTATTACCAAAAATAAAATTGTTTTTAAATTTTAAAGTTCAGGAGCCAAATACATCCCTAGGGAGCAATTACTATTTTGTTTACCTTTCTTGTCCCACAAGCAAAGTTATCAGCTATTATCTTAGATAATTTAATTATTAAAAGAATAAATAAAAATAAAAAGTGTTATCTGGGTTGATTTTAGTCAGAAAATATTAATTTTTTACAATATTTGAACATTGGTACATTATCGTTCGTCAGGGATCTACAGAAAGAGATCTGCTGTGTTATTTTCTTTTTTTCTCCCTTGTTAAAAATTTCATAGAACCAAGAGGGCTTTTCAAGAGCAACCGCAAGGTAGCACCACTTATCGGGTTATAATCAAATCTCATCCTTTAAGAAAAAAATTAGCCGTTTATTTTTAAAGCGGACCACTTTGTGTCCACTTTTTTTTAAATTAGTTTTTCCGTTTTAATAGATTTAAAAAAAATGAAATCTATATATTTATTCACAAAACAAAACAGAAACCAGTGGCGAATTCGGAGCAAACCGCCCCTACCCCTACCCCACCTAGTAATATAAGAGAAAATTACAAAAAAAAAAGATTTTTAATAAAACAAAGCAAAATACGTGAAAATAATGCTAAAGAAAAGAACAGAGGCGTACTGAGGGAGCGGGGGTTCCCCCTTCCCCCGAAAAAAACCAATATACCCCTCTGGTACAAAATGTATATAGCCCCATCTTCTAGAGACGCCCCAGGTCCCCCAACTGCCTCGGTACGCCCCTTGAAAAGAATCTGTTTCTGAAGTAAAATTATTATTATTTTATTATCTACTTTTTTTACTCATAACTGGAGAAAAACATTAGCTGTTTATTTTTAAAAGTGGATTATTATTTAGATAAGTATTTTTTTTTCTCAGTTCTGAGAAATACAGATTCTCCTCCTTAATGTGATCTTTGGTAGCATTAATTTTATTATTACTTTTTTTTTTACAAAAGATTTTATACTTAATTATCCTAATTTTACAATTTAGGTCTGAACTATTGATATAATATTTTTATTTGTATAAAAATTTCAATTAATTATAAATATTAATTTTATTTGGCAATATAGGTAGGCCTATCTAAATTAATCTCGAGTCAAAAGCGATTTATGGTTAGTGCTGCTATCTGGTGGAAAATTTTGAAAACATTTCTTGATGGTCAAAAAACTTCGATTTTATCAAAATGACATTCTTGATATGGTTATATAATGGTAAATTAAAAAATTGGAGGGACTATATAGAGAAAATAGAGAAATTGGGCAAGGGGTGAAGAAGAGTAGATTTTTTATCAAAATTCTATCTAAGACACTTTTTAATTTTATTTATTTAAAGTTGTCCCCTCCCAAGAAGATTCTGATATTCTCCCACAATTTTTTTTATAAACTCAGTATTTAAATTGAAAATGGGTTAGATTATGAGCAAATGGATTACAGTGTAATTATTTTTCTATAAAAAATTGTAACACAATTAACTTTAAGAAAATAAAAAGCCGGGGGGGGGGGGGTGTGAAGAAAAACTTTAAAAAAAAGTTATATATACTGTAGGTAACAGTTATGTTATTTACAGGTCGTTTATCTACAGTATAATGGGTTTGCGTAATTTTCAGCGCCGGACTCTTCTCGCTTGTGTGTTTGTATCTTTAGAAAAAATAAAATTTAGCATTCGAGAATCATATGGGCTAAGGTCTCCTCCTTAAATACATTACAGGCAGTGCATATTTCTGTAGCGGCAAGTTTGTAAACGCATCTCTCGGTCCAGGCATCTTTTCTTTGTGAGATACCCCCATCTCTAACTAAACCTTAGAAATTAAATTCCTTGGGGAACTGGTACACTATGATTATACTCTCAGCAGATTAAATTAAATATTTATTAAGAGGGAAAAAAAAAAAACATTTTTTTTATTGGGGGTATTTCAAGCTATTCCTGGGTATTTCACTCTAGTTTTAGAGACATAGAGAAAATTAAATTTTAATAGGAAATGTGCTCTAAATTTTTTTTTTTTTTTTTTTTTTTTAACATTCACACTTTTTTCTGATTCACACTCACACTCACACACACATTCACACATTTTTTCGGCACCTTAGGCTATTTAAGACTTTGACGATAACCGTTGTAATCTCTAAAATTTTGAATTACCTAAATTTTATTAAGGCGTTACCATTTCAGATAGAAGAATTACATGGAAATATAAAGTTTCAGTCCAATCGAAGGTGATTTAGTGCTGCAAAACAGTGAAACCTCACATATACTAAATAATTTTACTTAAAAATATGTTTCTTGGAAAACCTACATCACTTTCCCTCCAAACTGCAAAGCAGAGCTAAAAGTTTAGAAAAATCGAATTTTTTCATTTTTTTCAGCTTTGGACATCCCTTATCCAATTTTTTTTTCATGCCTGAATGCAAAAAACATATTTTTACGAATCAGCACAACACACTGGCACAACCAGGGGGAGAGAAAAAAAATTTAAAATATATATTACAAATAGAAAAAAAAAAAGCTAAAAGAGTAAATAAAGAAGAAAAGGCTAAGGTCCGATGCCAGCGCGCTTAGCAAGTCGGAGGGGCGGAGGGGGGGGCTAGCCGCTCCCTCTAGGCGCTCTGTCCGCCAATGGGGGGCGGCGCGGCTAGTCAAATCCCCCCCCCCCCAGGAGCAATCCTGGTTGCGCCACTGGCACAACGCAAATACCCAGGAATATCTTCCAAAACCCCATTCGTACGCTTATTCAGACGAGTATTATTCAATCCTAGGCGAAGAAACTGCAAAGTCAATTTAATTTGAATTATTTCTTTCTCCAAGGCCTTTACTTAAAATAAATAAAAGTACAAGCAAATGAATTTGCAATTACTGGTCGCAATTTTTAAACTTTCATGTAAGTAAAAGGAAATCAATGCTAATGCCTCTTATCTAACTAAAAAAAAAGAAGGGGATTATTTATTTGTGAGAAGCTTTAAATCAATGTGCAGCCAAAAAGATGCTGATGATCCTTTGAAGATCGGTCACCAGAGAGAACAAAGAAAAGGCAGTTTGTCCACCGAGCCGTGCCAAACCTTCTCTCTTTTCCTTTCCTAATGAGCTTCAAGCTCTTAATGTCTTTTAAAATACTTTAGAAATATGGCCATTGGTTCCTCTTTTTCAGTCATTTCCATCCCCCAAGTAAAATAAAGAAAGAAGGCAGTTAAACTTTTATCAAAAAAGACAACACTCTCTCCATTATATCCTGGCTCTTTGCCTTATCTGCCAATTCTTGAGCCAAGGCTTTCGAGCAATGTTTCTTAAGTGGTAGGTTGAATAATTTTCTATATTAATAAAAAATAAATGGCCCATTCATAGAGCAAGTCTTTAAACGACTTGCCAGGTCATTTGTTTAATATTTTCAATGTCATTTTTTCGTTCACATTTTTTTTTTAAACAGTGTAGCTGCCCTCTTAAAAGGGTGACAGAGAAGTGAACTTTTTCCAAAGTGTGGAACGTCCCTCGAATAAATATCTATACTATCTGTAATGGTTAGAGAAAACAACTCTAGAACGTAAGCAGCCCATACTCACACAGTTTTACTGCGCAATTTTCCTTTGATATCTGAGTAAAAATCTGTACATTTATATGAACTGAAGGTGGGTGGACTACTTCAGTTTTCCCATCAGTTTTGCTTTCAGTTTTTTCGTGCAGTGTGTATTAAATCCCGTTCTCGATATTTTAGCATCGTTTAACTTTTTTAATTATTTTCTAAAAGGTTATTTGTTTTACAACACGGTCTCGATTCGCGTTAGGTTTCAACGGTTTCAATTTATCGATCAACACTTCTTATGCCGCGATTCAAATATGCAATTTAAGAAATGTTTCAAAATTCAGGCAAATTATGGTAGGTTTCGATAGAAACTCAGATTAATTTTTATGAAACAGATGGACAACAAGCTCAAGCGACATAAGTAGAACTGCAAAAACTGAGCGATAAACTGATGAAACAGCGCAGTAAAAAGTAGAAACTTTGCACAGGTCGCTGGCCTGCACAAAAACCTGCGTGAACTGCGCAGTTTTCTCAGTTTATCGCTCAGTCATGACGTCACACGTGGTAAACTGCGTAGTTTAACTGTGTTTGTATGGGCCGCTTTAGAAAGAAGAGAGCTATACAAACCAACACACAGGTGCAATGCTCATACAGACAGAATTTTTTAAATGTCTTAATTATTTAATCAATCAATCAATAAAAAAAAAATAAATTAATATCATCTCTCTAATCACATCTCTAAGCTCTCTAGAAAGGGCTGAGTCAGATCTCTAGTCAATGGCCAACCTTTGGCTGATACAGATAGTATATTCTGAATACCCTAAATGATGTCCTATGTAGTCTAAAGCCTAATAAATAAAAAAAAAAAAAAAAATACCCTAAATGGCATCGGCAGCCGAAAGGGCAAATTAAAAAAAAAAAATTAATCATTATAATTTTTTTTTTATTATTTTTAAAAACTTACTTCCAGATTACAATATACTTATATTACTTTACAAAATTTATCTTAAATATTTTGAGAAATCTATTTTCATTCTTATCTTATCAAACTTGTTAGACGAAATATGAGAAATTCGTGCAACGTTTTTAAATCAGTTCATTTCCTTTCTTGTTTTTACTCTGAGGTTATATAGCTTTAACGAAACAAAAAATAACATAAGAGAAAGTTTTTGAAACTACCTTCATATTCCCTTGAAAGGCAGCTATGCAATAATAAACAGAGAGAAGAGAAAACTTATTAGCATATATGATGAAAATATTGAGATTTAAATGTTAAAAGGGGATGTTTCGCCCCGATTGTGTTAATTAAAAAAAAATTAAATCTGTATAGTCATAGATTATAACTAAAAAATAATCGACAATAACTAAGTAGACGAGATAAAAAAGTTAAATAAATGGTTAAAAATCTAAAAAGTTAGCTGGCCTGGTCGGGACCAAGACCCTGGATACCGGATATCCGTTTAGCCGGTTAATCCGAGGTTTCAGCGAAAAATTGATTTCCATTCATTTTCATCCCATGTTTTCGCTTTCCTAACTCTCTCATTTTTGTTTAAGAGATCTCAAGCCCATATATTAGAAAAATAGACTAGGAAGCAAGCGAGTAAACAAACTGGGGAACTCCATCCTCCTCACTCTTCATCATCTGGCCAGTAACTACAAGGAATCAACTGGAAGCAACGCTTTCGCACCCCGACTTTAGAGGGCCTCTTTAAAAATTTATTTATTTATTTATTATATAAAAAATCATATATTTATTTAATTTTTTTTTTTTTATAGATATCGTTTAGAAATATTAAAATATGAAATAAAAAAAATGTTAGTAGGGGCCTCCATAAGTTAGAATTTGCTTATGGACCTAAAAAATCTAGTTACGCCACTGCATCTGACAACAATGCTACACCATACACTTTAATTAAAATACAAAAAAAACCCTCTGGCTTGGTGTAGTTGTTAGCGTGTTAACCTTCTATACCGCCATTTGGATACCAAATGGTGTGTATGTGTGTGTGAAAGTGAATGGGAAAAAAAGTGTGAGTGTTAAAAAAAAATAAAATAATAATAATAATATATGTAATAATAAAAATAATATATGATAAAT